>JACGAQ010000640.1:0-106226 GCA_014119065.1 Orius insidiosus | reverse complement strand
TGAATCGCCCTTTTCTTTTTCAAGGACACAAATGCCTTCCTAATCGTCCAATTAGCTAATTAGCTTTCGCCGTTCGAACTCTCAAGAAGGCAGATATGCAACGTTCAAACATGCAAACAAGTTTTGTTCGCGTTTCATTTTGTTATGAAATCATTTCAATTTTTACAGTTTCCGGAAAAAAATGGTCTACCTTAATGAAAATTGTACGAAATACGTGTTAAATGAAATAATATGATGAGAAGAGCATGCGGTTTGTAAGTAACCATAAAATTTATATGGCCCGTATAGATAAGCGTATAGTTCAGCTTAAGGTATAGTTTTTTAAAGTTTTTCTTGAAAATTCTTCCTGGTTTTATTTCGTACTTATTACACTCCTTTGAAGCGATCTGTTCCTTCAAGTAAAGGAATCCTTCCGATTTCTCTCCGTTTTTTCAAGGTTTTCACTTATAACCTAGCCCCTTGAAGTTTCAAGTTTCAAGGATCATAAGCCCCCTTTTTCTCCTACTTTTCTCAAAGTTTCCTTGAAAATCTTAATTGAAAAGGAATTTTGTGGAAAAATATTAGTAGGGAAATTTGGGCTGCTCTCGCCCGTTCCCACACGGAACGGCTAGGTGGGCCAGGCCATGTTAGGCCATAGGACCAGCTAGACCATAATGTTAGGCCATAGGCCCAGCTAGACCATAATGTTAGGATAGGCCCAGGTAGGCCATAATGTTAGGCCATAGGCCAGCTAGACCATAATGTTAGGCTATAGCCAGTAGGCCATAAAGGCCATAGGCCCAGCTAGGCCATAATGTTAGGCCATAGGCCCAGCTAGACCATAATGTTAGGCATAGGCCAGTAGGCCATAATGTTAGGCCATAGGCCCAGCTAGGCCATAATGTTAGGCCATAGGCCCAGCTAGGCCATAATGTTAGGCTATAGGCCCAGGTAGGCCATAATGTTAGGCCATAGGCCCAGCTAGGCCATAATGTTAGGCCATAGGCCCAGCTAGGCCATAATGTTAGGCTATAGGCCCAGCTAGGCCATAATGTTAGGCCATAGGCCCAGCTAGGCCATAATGTTAGGCCAAGGCCCAGCTAGACCATAATGTTAGGCATAGGCCCAGTAGGCCATAATGTTAGGCCATAGGCCCAGCTAGACCATAATGTTAGGCTAGGCCCAGGTAGGCATAGGCCCAGCTAGGCCATAATGTTAGGCCATAGGCCAGCTAGACCATAATGTTAGGCATAGGCCCAGTAGGCCATAATGTTAGGCCATAGGCCCAGCTAGGCCATAATGTTAGGCATAGGCCCAGGTAGGCCATAATGTTAGGCCATAGGCCCAGCTAGGCCATAATGTTAGGCCATAGGCCCAGCTAGGCCATAATGTTAGGCCATAGGCCCAGCTAGGCCACTCGCCTAGCTCGGTGAAGCCTTCATTTTTTCTTTAGTCATTATTAAATATGAAAATTGAGTACGGAAAAAAAAGCTAAGGGATGGACGGCCGGCACCATATACAACCTCATGATCGGTAAAGATCGGTTTTTCTCTGCGAGGTCTGAAAGGCGATTTTCCTGACCATGGAGGGTATCACAATAACTTGCCTCTCCTGAGATTTTTTTAAAATTTCATCAACTATCAGCGCCGTGAAACGTGTAAATCCAGGCCAAATAAGTCAATGAGTGGGAGGCAGAAATTACCTAAAAATCGGATCACTGATAATCTCCTCTCCGATACGACTTCCGATTTCGTTCCCCCGTATCGCTTTAGCGAATCTCTTCCGACTCTTGAGTCTTTAGAAATTTCGGCGCATGCGAAAAATTCCTGGGGTAGGGTGGCGGATCGGGGAAATCACCCCCTTTCCCCTTCAACCTTTTACCTCCCAGTGTAGATCATGGCACACTCGTGAACCGAAGGAGGCCTCCATAGCAACCCACCCGCGAGACAAGCATGTATCTCATCGCCGCGATCTTCGCTCTCTCCGCCTACCCCATAGGTACTAATTTTTAGCAATTTTTTTTATTTTTTTAACGCTACTCACCTGTTGAGTACTCACTTAAATCATTAACTGCATTAAGAAAAAAAAAAAAAATAATAAAAAAAAATAAAAACAAACAGCACCTACTAGCATGACCACTGCCACCATCAACAGGCCCTTAAAATAAGCCACCAAAGATTTTATTACAAAACAAGGGTTCATGTCCCATTGTTATCGAGCTATTAGGGTCAAAACAGAAATAAGAAGACCTACAATTTTTGGCCTAAAAATGACCTTGAATTTGCCAAATCTCTTCACATCTTCAATAAATTTTTAGGCGCCCCAAAAAAATAATAGCCGTTTTTAGGTATGATATACAATAAAAAAAGTTAAGCCTTTCCCAATAGCAAATGGCGCTATCGATTTCCTATTTAATAATAAAACAAGGTCGTTTGTACGTCTTAGTTGAATTTTTCCTTTATTTCGCATAAAACTAAAATAAAAGGTTCAAGCTTTTTCCTCCATAAAGTCACATTTTATTAATTTTTCTAGAGATTTTAATTTCATCCCCGGAGGCTTAAAAATTGTATTAAATTGAATTCTTATCTATAAAAAAATCACTTTTTCCGCCATTTTTGCAACTTTGGAAAAAAATGCTGTAAAAAAAAAACTACGAAAGGAAGATTCTGTGGAAATCAATTTTATGTCCGAGGGAATCGGAAAACACTTGGGACGGTCGGACGGCCAGAATTACAGAAAACCTCATGATGGGTAAAAATCATTGGTCAGTTCCGTAATAGCCCTCCCGTAAAAACAGGGTAATTCAATAATTTCTCTTGAGGAAGTTAAAATTCCTTTTGTGATATAATGTCGCAAAATTGATTCTCAAGAAGAATTTATTCTCCCCCAGATAATTCCGCAGATAATCCGCCTTTGGTTATTCTAAAAGTTCTGCTAATTCGGCAACAAGGAGTAAAAACCACGGCCTTCTTGATCTCCCTTAATCCAAGAAAGTGGATGCGGGTGAAATGAGAACAATGCGGCTCCCCACAAGGATTAAGATAAAAGATCCCTAATCTTGCGTCTGCAATATTGATTAAAAAAAAATGAAAACATCGGGGTTTAAAGTGCTGTGGAATCGTTCGAAGTAAAAGGGAAAGAGAGAGAGAACGGACGTTTCCGCCTTGTCCAAGTATGAAAATAGAAGAGACTCATCAACAAACAGCCTCCCACCCTTCCTTTGCGTTCTACCTACTGATGAGGTACCCATTTCCATACCAGTAGACTACACTTTACAATCCCCGCCTCCTCTCTCCTTTTATCCTCCGAGGATTCAAAAATCTTTGTTTCTCATATTTGTCAGATTGAAAATACAAAAGAGGGCGGAGAAGCCGTTTAGAGCATCCTTTTCCTGAAACGAGAAAACCCTCTGGTAAACTACTCAAGTCAAGGAAAGGTGTAAAGTACTTTCCATCTATAAAACTGTAAATGTCGTTAATAAGTTAGTTTTGGGGTTCAATTTAGGTGAAAACCTTCTTAGAGATTCTACACCGTATACCGTGTGAGGAGCGATAAAAAAAATCAAGGAAAAGCAGCTTTTTCGGTGCGATTTATACGCCCCTGGCCCGGGATCGATACCCCGCTCTTTAATTAAGAAAAAGACATAAATTTTCTTGGAGAGCGGAAACCAATTTGATTTACCACCGTCGGACGACTTCATTAAGTTAAAAACGTGATTTTCTTTGTAATTGACACGTTGGATCCCCTCCAAAATTGAAAAGCGCGGTAAGTTTTAAAGGGGGTTTGAGGTGAAATAACTTTAAAATATAAACTGTTTTTAAAGTCGTTTATCGCGCTTCGTGAGTATAATAATGTACGATATTGTTTTCAGGTAAGCCGAGGCTTTGTTTGTTTCCTTTTTTTATAACCTTAACCCGTTTTTATCAGTCCGACCCAAAGGGACATCGACTAACTAAAGCAATTAACGGGTTTGCACTCAGACAGGAAAAAAAAGGAAGGTTTTGGAAGTGTGAAAAAAGTCAATTTCGTAATCATAGAGAATTTAAAAACTATATATTTCTCAATCTATTTCGTTTGCCGAAAGACGAATTTTCCCTATATAAAAGTTAGATTGTTTTAGTTTCTTGAGATGGAAAGAGTGTTTTAATAAAACTTTTTTTTTCTCTCAACAATGGGTATTCTCGAACTGCATTTTCCCTTATTTTCCTGTATTTAGTTTTAATTTTAATTTCGAAAAATGGTAATAAAGCGATTTTAATTTGACGAGATTTGGAAGGGAAAAAAAATGCAAATTAGGTTCTTTGTTAATAAGGTTTTTGCATTTTGGACCGTGGACCCTCTGGGGCGTATATTGGGTCTCATCAAGGAGAACTGTTCCGTTATTCATCCCGACGCCTATTAACATAGGGAGTTCATTTTACGAGGCCACTTGAATATGAAAAGAGGGTCTCTTTAAGGAAAGAAAACGATTCTTTTATTTAAAGACACGCGGAATCTCAGAATAAAATTACCTCGGCATCAACCGCTTGGAAGTAATTGAATTTTAATTAAAGACTTTTTATAGGATTCGATTGATGTCAATTATTAAGTTCCATAAAGAAGTTATTGTTTTACCTTGTCGGGTTTTTGGAGATAGGTCTTCGGTGGTTCCACCTTGTTACCGCCCGCCCGGCCGTAGCATTTTTTTCCGGAACACTTCACGGCCACAATTTTCATCAAATTTTTAAATATTCCTGAATATTTGAGCAAGAAATTGACGTGAGCGATTTTTAATTTAAAAAAATGGCGGAGATATGTTTGAAATATGTAATGTGCCGAGGCCGTATCGTTAGTCCAATTTTCACCAAATTTTGACCAAATCGTCGCGTTAATTCTAACACCGGACAAGTCATTTTTAAGGTTTTCAGGAGAGCCAAATACGGATTAAGTCATTTGAATCAATGCATTGATTGCACCTGTTGGCTAAATCGTGAACTACGTGTTTTCTGTTGGTAATAGTGTTAAACTACCAACCGAATTCGATCCACCACAAAATTTACCATAAGAAACAATGGCTAACTCAAAACTGACAAAAAATGACTTGTCCGGTGTTAGAACTAACGCGACGAAATGCTCCTTATATTTAAAAAAATTTTTTTAATAGTAGGGAGTATATACTTTCACCACGGGTGAGAGTGACATCATCCTCCGGCAGGCATTATTTCTACTTTGATACTTCTACCTAAAAATTTTTTCCTGCAAAACTTAATTTTTCGAAAAAAAAAAAAAAAACTTGGATTATACTTCCCTTCCTTATACTTCCCCCTTATTGTTCTTCTCTTGAGAAAGTCGGGGCCTGCTCCAGACTAGTACTTTTAAAATTTATGAAAGAAGAAATAAAGAGGATCGTTAATCGGATCTAGAAACCGTCTTATGGCTTTCATAAAACAATTTTTATATTTAATTTATAAATTTTTGTATTATTTTTATAACATATTGGGCTTAGAAATTACGTGTTACTTGTCAAAGAAATATCTCTGTATTTGTCGTTTGGCTTTTCTTGTCACTTTACCGGGAGGGTGTCCGTTTTCAACATCAGCTAAAAAACAAGACTTCTTTTTTTGATGAAAATAACGTTTTAAGAAATTAGAAAAAACACAATATGTGGGTCCGTTTTTTTGATGAAAGGGAATAGGGTGAAAAAGATGATTACTCTGGACGTAAATTGTGAAACGAGATGGAAATATGAAAAGCGTTGGGTATGAAAAATCGGTCGTGTGAGGGTCCGTAATATCGGCCTTCGATTACTCAAAATCACCGTAAGTAAAACGAATAATATCGATTCCGTTTAAAGATTGTTAGCCGATCGCTTGTTATCTTTGACAGCTGCGGATGAGTTGGAAGGTCAGATGAGAGAAAATGTGGGAAGGACAGGTTGTACAGGGGAGGACAATGGGCCTTCCAACAGCGAACAAAGGAACCGCCAGTTCCCCTTTAAAGATACCCGTGAAAGAAATCGATTCTCGCTTAACAAACCGGGTAAATTCAATACCAAAATTTCAACCTAAATAAATCGGTTCAAAGCACCATCCAGAGTGTCCAAAAGTATGTTTTTTGTTCAAAAATCCCCAAAAATTTGATAAAATGGCTGTTTTTTTTAAACTAAAAGACTTGGAAAATGGTGAAATATAAAGGGGGATTTTCTTGGGGTGCTGTTTAAGGTAATCGCCCTGAGGAGGAGGTTTTTTGTCGTCTAATCTTAGTCTTTTCATCCAGGATTTTCAATTTTGACTTATCCAATTTGAAAAATAAATAAAACTTGTACTCTGGAATGGAAAGAACGTTTTAAGAGACGTCGAACCCAATATCCAATATTTTCTTGTCCGAATTAATTTCGCTTTTTAACTTCCTTAAAGAAGTTATTGTGATACCACGTCGGGTTTTTGGGGAAGGGTCTTCCAGACCCCGTAGGGCAAATTCGTATATGGATCTATACCGATCTCAACTTTGTCTGTGGTTCCGGCCGGCCGTAGCATTTTTTTTCCGGAACACTTTACGGCCAAGTTTTCATCCGATTTTCACCAAATTTTCACCAATTACTCCTTATATTTTTTAAGAATTTTTGGTGTAAAAAAATTGCCACTTTTTAATAATTTTTTATTTATTTTTTAGTAGGGAGAAATTTCGTACTTCTACCCATTACGAGAGGCACATCCCTAGGCCAAAGAGCCCATTTTTACCTTGACACTTATAAAAATTTTCGAAAAAAAGAACTTAAAATTAAAAAAGGAAATCTGGAAAATTTTTGGAAAAAGGGGAAATTTTTCGAAACAAAACATAGACAATTTTGAAAAAAAAAAAAAAAAAAAACGGAAAATTTTTTGAAAAAAAAAAAAAAAAAAAACTTCCCCCTTCCTTCCCTCCTTCTACTTCACCTCCTTTATACTTTCGTTCCCTTATACTTCCCCTCTTTTTCCCCTCCATATACTTCCCCCTCCGTTATACTTCCCCTTCCATATACTTCCCCCTCCGTTGTACGTCCCCCTCTATATGCTTCCCCTCCTATATTGCTACTTCTTTAAGGAAGTTTTCGTTGGAAGCTCTTCAAACCAGTACTTTTTCACCGTGTAGCGAAAGTTCTTTTAAAACTTTTTTTTCTACAGGGACAATATAAGACAATATATTCAAAACGCGCAAGGCTGGAAGGAATTGGACTTTGTGGGCCCATGTTTTGTTTGTTTTATAGTGCGGACGGAAACAGGGTTGACCCAAATTTTTCTTTTTCCCTTCGACTGATTCCAAGTGTTGATTTAAATTCTTAACAATTTTTTAGTTAGGCTATGCCATCATAACATCACTGTCTGGCGGAACTGTTGCTTAAGATCTCTGCGAAGTATATTTTTGCTCTGTTTCAAATTAGAAAAATAATTAATTCAACGTAAAATTCTCCCATCTCATCCATAAATGGAGTGTTTTCGTATATAGGATTAAAGTCTTAAGGGCCCTTTATTATGCCGGACGAAGATGTATTGTCTTCGGCCCAAAAGGGACTAAAAAAAGGTATGATTATCCGCTTGAAGGGATATCAAATTTATTTCGTAAAAATTAAACCTTTGAATAAAAAATGTAAAATTTTTTTTCTCCACTTTTATTGTTTTATAATGCTGCTGGTGGGAGGGGGATCCATTTTCGAGGTGAATGTGATTTAATTTCTTGGGGGTTGAGAGGGCACGTTAGAGGGGCTCGTCGAGGGACAATACCCCCTTCCCAACTTTTTTTCATTCTTTCGAGGTCGTAATATCCAAGAAAACCCTTAAAAAAGGGAGAAAAAAAAGTCCATTCTTTTTGTTTCGATTGGAAGGCGATTCTTTAAAGGTAAAGAGTCTCTTGAAAAGTTCCACCTTTTGTTCTTGGCATAAAAAAATGACAAATGTAAGGGGCTCTAAAAGAGAGAATCAACAAGCAAAAACTTTCAATAGTTGATCAGAGGGCTTCAGAAATTTGTTATCAGAATCCCAAAATACCCCCCAAAAAAAGGCAAAAAAAAAACCACAAAAATTCTAAAAAAAGGGGTTTTTAGGCCAACAGCCTAGGAAAATGTTCCAAAATTCAGTGTTTCTCTGCATAAACTCCCTAAAAATCCGATAAAAAGGGCCAAAATTTCGTTCATTTAAATTCGAAAGCCTTCTGTGCCACTAAAGACCCATCCGAAATTCGGATGCAGCCCAGAGCATCCTGATTATCTATGCTTTATTTAAAAAAAAAATATTTTTTTAATAACAAAAATGACTTATTATTTTTTAAAAATAAAACCTATTTAATGAAAAAAAGAAAATTACATTTAAAATATGAAATCATCAGTATAAAAGCTAGAGGCTGGGAATGCCTTGACGTCATTACAGAGAGAAAACCGAGTACGTCTCATTCACCACTCTAATGAACCCAGGGACCGGAGAGAAGGCTTTTCAAATTAAAAGCCATCCTCATTCTCAACTAATAATGAATAGAACCCCCCCTTCTGACGATAATTATTTGTCTTTTTTTTCTTAAAAAAAACCTAGAAATTTTTGAAAAACGATGCTCTAGGTATTTTGATAAGAGTGGCATCGAGTGAGGGAGATTCAAAATATTGATGTAAAATTAAATAAATATTTATTTGAAACGCCAAATTTCTGTTTGATATAAAACTGTATTCTAGAGTAGAAGGGGCTTCTGAGGGGTGAGGGAATTGCTAATCAGACGCTTGGAATAGAACAGACGTAGATATGCCACCGAAATCCCATTTATACACTGTCTCCTTAGCCTTGAGGAACAATCAATCCAATTGGGCGAAGTCGGGGGTTTCTCTCTCTGGGATCTCTTTCAATTAAACTCCGTCCGTTTCCAGTCTTAAATAACTCTTTTTTGTCTCTTTTTTATTTAATTAAAGATTAATTTTAATGAGGATAGAAAATCGTAATAATCCTTTTGTTGAGGATTTTTTTTTCGTTCAGAGTGATAAATCCTTTGGGGGGAGTAATCCCGTGGACCACCGCAACGCCCCATTACTGTTCGTATGATTTACCGTTAATTCCAAAGGAATTCTTCTTTTTTTCCGAAAAGATTGTTTGTTTCATTAAGTTGTGGGAGGTAAGGGAAATAATTAAAAATGTCGATATTATCGATTTTTTGTTTTTTATTTCTAAAACGCATTTTCAAAATCGCCAGTTTATCTCCTTTGGCCAAAAACCACCTTTTTAGTTTTCAGCCGGATTTTGGGTTTTTTAACTTCCTTAAAGAAGTTGTGACCCTCCACGTCGGGTTTTTGGAGAAGGGTCTTCCAGACCCCGGAGGGTCAAATCGAATATGATCTTTACCGATCTCAACTTTGTCTGTGGTTCCGGCCGGCCGGCCGTCGCATTTTTTCCGGAACACTTTTGCCACAGTTTTCAACCGATTTTCACCAAATTTTCACTCAAATTTTTTTAGCCGGTGAGAAGATTGTAACGAAGGCGATTTTTGAATTTCGAAAAAATGGCGGAGATATTTCTGTTTGAAATTTTAAAAAATTCGCTGCGGCCGAACCGTTCCGATTTCATCAATTTTCACCAATTACTCCTTATATTTTTTAAAAATTTTTGGTGTAAAAATTCCACTTTTTAATTATTTTTTTTAGTAGGGAGAAATTTCATACTTCTACCCATTAAGCTCTGCACATCCGTAGGCCAAAGAGCCCATTTTTCTACCTTGACAACAAGGTAATTAATTCAAGAAAAAAAAATCTTCGAAATAAAGAACTCCTCCCTTATACTTCCCCTCCTTTATACTTCCCCTCCGTTATACTTCCCCCTCTGTTATACTTCCTCCCATATACTTACCCCTCCGTTGTACGTCCCCTCCGTTATACTTCCCCCTCCTATGTTACGTCCTTTAAGGAAGTTTTCGTTGGAAGCTCTTCAAATGTACTTTATTTCTAAAACGCCTTTTTCAAAATCGCTAGTTTTATCTCCTTCTTTGGCCAAGAAACCACCTTTTCAGTTTTCAGCCGGATTTTGGGCTTTTTTTTTGATCCGGAAAATCTCATTTTTACGGGAATTCAAAATCGATACCTATCCTTGTTATAGAAAACAGTTCATGCCTGCAAATAGGTCCCTGAATACAAACCGCTAGGAAATTAAGTTCTTTGAGGACTGAGAACTAATTGTAAAACAATATTTTATGCAAATATGTTATTAGCATTAATACATATGCAGTAAAATATTCTCCATAATAACGACAAAAAAAATCCACACTTTCTGATTTTTAATGTTCAAACGTCAGGCGTAGTCATTAATCATAAGCATTATGACGTCAAGTAACATTGTTTAAACTTTGGGAAACGGTGTGTTTTTGTGTTTCGTGAAGTAAGGTAATACTTTAGGAAATAAAAAGGGGGAAAAAGGTAAGGGATGTTTCCGTCTTCCCTCTTGTTTCTTGCAATTTGTCCCGCCGTTCCTCCCTTCTTTCTGAAAGGGATACCGTGATCAATACGCGTCACTGAAGTTATAATTAAGTCTGGAGGGGTGACTTTATCGCATTCTTCGGTCACATTGCTTAACGCCTTCAAAACCATCAATTAAAAAAACCATAAATTACAAGTTTTATAAAATATTCATTTATTAAAAAGTCAATAAATCAAACTTGTTGATTTAAAAAAAAAAATAAACGTGGGCTACACTAGAGCAAGCCTGAGGAATGTCCGACGTTTATAAATGAGCCGCTTAAAGTTTTCCGGGTGCAGCACACACTAGAAACTAGAGGGCGCTTGGGGGTCGGGACCCATTCAAAGAAAACTTTAGAGGAATTTCAGAGTAAGGGCATTCCTTCGACTTGAGAACAGTTGATATGAGTCTCGCATGCCTACAATGTAAATTTCTATCCTTCGCGCCACAGAAACCCCTCCTATTTTTCGGGTGTTTTTCGAGAGAAAACTCGGCTTTTCACGGAGTCCAGGGTTCGATCCCTGGTTGCGTAGGGATTTCGTTGGAAGTAAAATTTCTTCCACATAATACGTGGATCTGAGGGTTGGTTCTGAAAAAAGCTCTCGTCTGGGCCTTCCCCTAATGTGACAGCCACTAGACTAACACAAGGAAAAATTTAAATTGACATTTAGTCGATTATTAGTACTCCCTTATATGAAGTTTATTGCGATTATAAATCACCATATATCAAAAAGTTTGAATACGAATTTCCACGAGATGAGTATTATAATTTATGTTTATTTTGCGAATATTCGTGCTTGTCTACGCGGTTGAAACGGTTCTGGTGAGGGGAGGGGCTGTCAAAACCCGCGCGTTGCGTGATCGGTACCGACGTTGAACGTTCGCCCTAAATTCATTTTCGTTCGCAAGTTTTAATTACACGTCTGAGATTTATCATATCCTTACCCCTAGGTATCGATTTTTAGGAAGTTTTCATCTACTGAATTGATCGCTAATTGTTGTGTTCAAATGGAACGGTAGACCTCTAGACTTTGAATTCTTTGGACTCTTCATTATTTAGAAAATGTTAGATCTCCAACATTTTGATCTATTCACGGTGAATGTTTTCACCCTCTATCAAGTTGGCATTCGTATCCTCTTTACGCTTCACATTAGAACCAATCCACGTTTCAAACTAAATATTCTCTCGCCCTCTCCCCTTTTGGGAAGGGAAGTTTTCCGGTGTGACAGTCGTCAGGAATGCGGCAATTAATGTTAAAACTTGCGTTGCCAAGGTTGAAAAGGGGTGGCCTTTATCATTCCTCCCGTAATTGCGAGTAAAACGCTTTATTTAAAATAAGTTTTTTCCCCATTCCCTTTTTGAACGGGGTTTTCCGAGTGTCTGGAATTTGTTAACAATTAACAGTTTGCGGCCTCGTTGTTCTCCAGTTGTGCACAGGTTCCAGCTCGCCCGTCTGCGGTCGCCTTTCCTCTTTCTAAACCGAAACAGAAGCCCTTCATTTACATCTTGTTCCCCGTAAAGAGAAAGCATCTCCCTTCAATTTATTTAAATATTCACCGAATAAAAAAAAAAGGTTTTCTCCCCAAATCACTCCCTTTTATTTTAAAACGGGAAAAAAAAAGTACAAATAAGCCCTATTTCACAAAACATTCACTAATTGATAATTAGTACAACAAAATCATTGATTAACGCTAATTAGATGAGAAGGCCCATATTAAACAGGGTTTAGGTTAATTTCGCTCTTTTACGGCCAAGAAACCGCCATTTTAACAGATGGTTAGACAATTTCGCTGTTAGGGACAAAAACGTCACTTAAACTTTGTTTAGGGGTCTAAACTTGGGAAAAGTTTCTAATTCCATAACATTGAGGTTTTTTCGAGGTTTGTGTAATCACCACTTATCAATTATTAGCTTACAAGCCATGCCTTAATCGGCAATTAGCGATGTTGACTTACCCATGTATGTTTTAAACAAGCCGTTAAATGTAATTACTCGTAGGAAAATAAACTTTTTAATTTTCGCCTAGAGGGATAAAAAGGATTTCTTTGGTGTAAGGTAAAAGTTTAATGAACTGTCCCTAGGGTCTTATTCATTATCTCGGGTTAAAAAAAAAATAAATCAAGGGTTGAATATAAGAGAAAACCCGGCACATCTTGTTATCCACGTAACAAGCGCCATGACAAACAACCTTCTATAACTTAAAAAAAAAGAGTGAAAAAAAATTTTGTTTCTTGATTTATATTAAGTTTGGCTGAGCATTCTAGGAATTTGGGTCTTCACCCAATCGATAGCCTCACAAAGCGAAATTAAATTTATAGCTTCTATTTTCAACGTTGGTTAAACGATCAATTTTTAGCTTACAGAAAAAAAGGAATTCTGGGCCTGAGTCTGGTGAAATTTTCGTACAGTATCAAGGTAGAAAAAAATGAAAGTCTTGCCCGGTTAGGCGCTCGAAACGGGCGTGAATAGCCCGAATTTCTTCCTACTATTTTTGCAGCACCACAGACGTTTCTTCTGAGGAAGACCCTTTTCCCACAATAACTTCTCTTTGAGAAAGTCAAAAAATTATTATTTTATAAAGGAAATGAACCCAATAATCTTAATAATTATGATTTTTTAACAGGGCCCATACACCCCAATAAATTTAGCGACAAAATGAAGTTGGCTGTTGTAGGTCCAGAGATTGGGGATTCAGATAAGTTAATGAGGTGGAGAGTTTAATGGTCAATTTTCCCTCGCTACCGAGATTTTTATCTTTTGTGGCATTTAACACCTTTTCCCTAGTGGTTACAGCAGTTTTAGGCCGTAAAAATGCTGGTCCACCGTTGACTTTTTTTGGTCGACCTCTAAAATCCCTCGAGATTTTTCTTTTGTGGCATTTAACACCTTTCCCTAGTGGTTGCTACAGCAGTTTTAGCCGTAAAAATGCTGGTCCACCGTTGACTTTTTTGGTCGACCTCTAAAATCCCTCGCCTACCGAGATTTTTATCTTTTGTGGCATTTAACACCTTTTCCCTAGTGGTTTACAGCAGTTTTAGGCCGTAAAAATGCTGGTACCACCATTGACTTTTGTGGCATTTAACACATTTTCCCTAGTGGTTGGTACAGCAGTTTTAGACCGTAAAAATGCTGGTACACTTGACTTTTTTTGGTCGACCTCTATAATCCCTCGCCTACCGAGATTTTTATCTTTTGTGGCATTTAACACCTTTTCCCTAGTGGTTGCTACAGCAGTTTTAGACCGTAAAAATGCTGGTCCACCATTGACTTTTTTGGTCGACCTCTAAAATCCCTCGCCTACCGAGATTTTATCCTTTGTGGCATTTAACATTTCCCTAGTGGTTGCTACAGCAGTTTTAGACCGTAAAAATGCTGGTCCACCACCCTTCATTTACATCTTGTTCCCCGTCAAAAGAGAAAGCATCTCCCTTCAATTTATTTAAATATTCACCGAATAAAAAAAAGGTTTTCTCCCCGAATCACTCTCCCCTTTTATTTAAAACGGAAAAAAAAGTACAAATAAGCCCTATTTCACAAACATTCACTAATTGATAATTAGTACACAACAAATCATTGATTAACGCTAATTAGATGAGAATATAAACAGGTGTTTAAGGTTAATTTCGCTCTTTTACGGCAAGAAACCGCCATTTTAACAGATGGTAGACAATTTCAGCTGTTAGGGACAAAAAAACGTCACTTAAACTTTGTTTAGGGGTCTAACTTGGGAAAAGTTTCTAATTCCATAACATTGAGGTTTTTTTCGAGGTTTGTGTAATCACCACTTATCAATATTAGCTTACAAGCATGCCTTAATCGGCAATTAGCGATGTTGACTTACCCCATGTATGTTTTAACAAGCCGTTAAATGTAATTACTCGTAGGAAAATAAACTTTTTAATTTTCTCGCCTATAGAGGGATAAAAAGGATTTCTTTGGTGTAAGGTAAAAGTTTAATGAACTGTCCCTAGGGTCTTATCATTATCTCGGGTTAAAAAAAAAATAAATAAGGTTGAATAAGAGAAAACCCGGCACATCTTGTTATCCACGTATAACAAGCGCCATGAAAACAACCTTCTATAACTTAAAAAAAAAGAGTGAAAAATTTGTTTCTTGATTTATATTAAGTTTGGCTGAGCATTCTAGGAATTTGGGTCTTCACCCAATCGATAGCCTCACAAAGCGAAATTAAATTTATAGCTTCTATTTTCAACGTTGGTTAAACGATCAATTTTAGCTTACAGAAAAAAAGGTGTTCTGGGCCTGAGTCTGCTGAAATTTCGTACAGTATCAAGGTAGAAAAAAATGAAAAGTCTTTGCCCGGTTAGGCGCCTCGAAACGGGCGTGAATAGCCCGAATTTCTTCCTACTTTTTGCAGCACCACAGACATCGTTTCTTTTCCATGGAGGAAGACCCTCTTTCCACAATAACTTCTCTTGAGAATGTCGAAAACTTAATTATTTTATAAAGGAAATGAACCCAATAATCTTAATAATTATGATTTTTTAACAGAGCCCATACACCCCAATTTTAGCGACAAAATGAAGTTGGCTGTTGTGGTCCAGAGATTGGGGATTCAGATAAGTTAATGAGGTGGAGAGTTTAATGGTCAATTTTCCCTCGCCTACCGAGATTTTTATCTTTTGTGGCATTAACACCTTTCCCTAGTGGTTACAGCAGTTTTAGGCCGTAAAAATGCTGGTCCACCATTGACTTTTTTGGTCGACCTCTAAAATCCCTCGCCTACCGAGATTTTTATCTTTTGTGGCATTTAACATTTTCCCTAGTGGTTGCTACAGCAGTTTTAGACCGTAAAAATGCTGGTCCATTGACTTTTTTTGGTCGACCTCTAAAATCCCTCGCCTACCGAGATTTTTATCTTTTGTGGCATTTAACACCTTTTCCCTAGTGGTTGCTACAGCAGTTTTAGACCGTAAAAATGCTGGTCCACCATTGACTTTTTTTGGTCGACCTCTAAAATCCCTCGCCTACCGAGATTTTTATCTTTTGTGGCATTTAACACCTTTTCCCTAGTGGTTACAGCAGTTTTAGACCGTAAAAATGCTGGTCACCATTGACTTTTTTTGGTCGACCTCTAAAATCCCTCGCCTACCGAGATTTTTATCTTTTGTGGCATTTAACACCTTTTCCCTAGTGGTTGGTACAGCAGTTTTAGACCGTAAAAATGCTGGTACACCATGACTTTTTTGGTCGACCTCTAAATCCCTCGCCTACCGAGATTTTTATCTTTTGTGGCATTTAACACCTTTTCCCTAGTGGTTGCTACAGCAGTTTTAGACCGTAAAAATGCTGGTACCATTGACTTTTTTGGTCGACCTCTAAAATCCCTCGCTACCGAGATTTTTATCTTTTGTGGCATTTAACACCTTTCCCTAGTGGTTGCTACAGCAGTTTTAGACCGTAAAAATGCTGGTACACCATTGACTTTTTTTGGTCGACTCTAAAATACTGTACATGAAAAAAATTCAATAGATTGTAAAGTAAATTAAAGTTCATTTATCACTTTTCTCTTGTATTGGGCAGAGAGTGAGACTGGCGTTTAGGAAGATATATTAGTCTGAGCTCTTCTAATAAAACCGCATTATGTTCCGCAATAATTTATCTAATTTCTGGCTAAGTAGTTTTAACAATTTAAACAGTTTTTAGAATAGGGAGGCCCCCTTAAACGTTTATTAAATCATAATGTTAAAAAAAAAGTTTTATTAACTTTCTCAACGTCGTAAAAAACCTTATTTAAAGTTTTGACCGTATTTCACGATTAGCGTTGGAAAATATGAACAAAAAAATCCCTTTCACTTGTGACAACCATGTTAAAAAAAGAATTTAGAATTTCAATTTAAATCCGACGTTATCGACCGAGGGGCTGAACATCTCTATTTTCTCTCCTCCCCCCGAATATAGGAAAAACCATTAGGAAGCATTTAATTCTTTTTAACACGTCCTTCGCTTGATAGAGTTCAAATGGCCTCTTTTTCTTCCCAGTAATGCGATACCGACGATTTCACCCCGGATAGATTCACACTGTAATAACATTTGTAACGCCAATTTTCAATAATAAATTCGGATGTTTCAACTTTGAAGACAGTCGCTAAGTTGACAGAATAATTAATTTTGAAACTAATCTATATTTTACTGAGGGGAAATCTTCCATATTTTTTCAAGCTCACTTTTGAATTCGTACTTACGCTGCGGAAATGTCGCTATTTGAGAAGACTTAAAAGTTTCTTCGGTTTAGAGTTGGCATTAAGCCCTTCATATTTACTTTTCGGGTGGTATTAAAGCGAAGCCTTCTTCATTCTCCTTAAAATACAACGCTATCAAATGAAAAATTGTTGTTTTCCTTCTTTTTAAATCAAACTTTTTTTTTACGCTGGAAATGTATAAAAAAAGTTTGGGGACGGATTGATTTTTTTCGAGCGGGGACGTCTCGACGTTTGCACAGGCCTTACCCCGCGAATTCCCCCCTTGAGAGGTATCATCTTCCGCTTCAAAATAAAAATTTCTTTCTCGTTTAAGATAAAAAAATTCAAGCGTTGATGCTGAACATAAATTAAGTAGCAATGATTTTAATGAAAGTGGATTTTCGGACTTCACACTCTCTTTGGGAGCGTTTTTCACGGTCTTTAATTTTAGGAACTATATAGGAATATAGGAGGGGAAGTATAACGGAGGGGACGTAAAACGGGGGGAAGTGTATGGGAGGGGAAGTATAGCAGAGGGGGAAGTATATGGAGGGGAATATAACAGGGGGAAGTATATAGGAGGGGAATATAACGGAGGGAAGTATAAAGGGGAGTATAGGGGAAGTATAACGGAGGGGAAGTATTTAGGAGGGGGGGTTTTTTTCCGTCTTTCACGGTCTTTTAGTTCAAGAAACCTCCTTTTGGTGCGTTTTCCACATTCTAAAGTTCGAGAAACACCCAAGTATATAGGAAAGGAAGTATAACGGAGGGGAAGTATAGGAGGGGAAGTATAACGGAGGGGAAGTAACGGGGGGAAGTATAACGGAGGGGGAAGTATAACAGGGGGAAGTATGGAGGGGAAGTAACGAGGGGAGTATAGGGGGAAGTATACAGAGGGGAAGTATGGGAGGGGAAGTATAACAGAGGGGGAAGTATATGGGAGGGGAGTATAACGGAGGGGGAAGTATAAGGAGGGGAAGTATAACGGAGGGGACGTAACACGGAGGGGGTTTTCATGGTTTTTTTCCGTCTTTCACGGTCTTATAGTTCAAGAAACCTCCTTTTGGTGCGTTTTCCACATTCTAAAGTTCGAGAAACACCCAAGTATATAGGAAAGGAAGTATAACGGAGGGGAAGTATAGGAGGGGAAGTATAACGGAGGGGGAAGTATAACGGGGGGAGTAGAGGGGAAGTAACAGAGGGGGAAGTATGGGAGGGGAAGTATAACAGAGGGGGAAGTATATGGAGGGAAGTATAACAGAGGGGACGTAACACGGAGGGGGTTTTCACGGTTTTTTTCCGTCTTCCACGGTCTTTATAGTTCAAGAAACCTCCTTTTGGTGCGTTTTCCACATTCTAAAGTTCGAGAAACACCCACTAAAAAAAAAAAAATAATGAACGAATTTAGAGGATTTTTTAAAAACTCCAATCGTTCAGATCCGATTTCTCACTTCCCGGCTTTCCTCGTTCGATTAAGATCGTAGACAAAAGAGGGGGGGTTGATTTAATGCATTTGGAGTTAGTGAATTAGTATTATATCATGGGCGAGGCCCTTATCTTCCACCAAGCTTCCCCGGCTTCGAATTAAGCGACCTCACCGCCACCTGAATAACTTGTCACTTGTGAATTAATTGTTAAAATCCATTCAAATATCTGCATAATAAGAATAATTACAAGGAAGATTTCTTGTTAGCATTAAAAAACTCATTTTCTCTAATTTAAAAAAAACGTCATGGCCCGTTAGCTGTAAGTTCAAAACTGCTTCCACGACAAACAATCTAATTTTCAAATTAATTAAGTTTCTACCTTTAAGTTTTGTTTGCTCGACCGATTGTGTATAGAAAAGGGGGGATTCGGGCTGGTGATTATCTTTCGCCCTTCTCACCCTCCCTCTCACTCCCGTGTTTCCTCTAATGAGGTTAATGAAGTCAAGATTTGCCTTGTCAGCCCTCCCCCCATCCCACCACCATAAACAGCCATCTCGATCATTGTTTGATACGCATTATAAATTCTTAGCTCTATCGCAAATTTCGCATTCGTTTGATAAAGTTTCATTTATGTCAAAGCCCTGTAATTAGACGTTTAATTGATCGCTTTGTATGTAATTGACCTCAGGAATCTCAGGACATTCCAAACGTCTGGCAGTTTACTTGGAAGTTGAACTATACGGATTAGAGAAATACGATAGAATTTTGCTGACAGTCTTTCGAGTTCAAAAATGATGTAAATTCACGTCTTGGGAAATCGAAATTCGCTACATCTTTTTCAGTCCCCAATTCAAAATCCCGAAAAATCCTTTTTTTGTGTCAAGCAATTTTGTCTACCTGAAATCATTTTTTTCTTCATTTTCAAACTCTTAAAAATTATTTATAGGGAAAAAATTTTTTTGTGTGCAATAAAGTACCTTCTATGAAAGAGGACAAACTGGAGTTTTATTTACTTTCGCTTTACGTATGAATACATTTAAATGCTTTTAGCCTCTTACGTCTCCCGGAAAAGGGCGTTTTTCTCTAAGAATAGCCCGCTTCTCTCTCCTTATTTTTAGTCTTCAATGCCCTTTCTTCCGATAACCAATACGTTGGAGGAAAGAAAACCTAAAATTAGGTCTAAAAGCTTCGATTCAACGTTTTCAACAAAATTCACATTTCTCACATCCTTTTTATTTTCGGTATTGAAGATTGAGAACAGCTGGATGCAATAGTTTATGTTATTTTGAATTTTATCGGGATCTTAAAAATTTACTGGAAAAATATTATTTGGGCGTCTACAGAACCCTTCTGTAACGAGATTTTTTTTTCTCTCAGATTAAAAGAACTCTTGGTGACGAAATTCTGTTTTTTATGGTAAGAAAATATTTGTATAGGAGTAAACTCGAGTTTTAAGTTCCAAAGAAGGGATGTTCTAATTAAAAATGCCTCAATGTTTATAATGTACGTTATTAAAACGCCTCTCGTCTTTTAGTTTAGTTGTTAAGTGCATCTTGTGATGTGGTAACCAGCCCCCACTTCTTACCACCATCTCTCTTTTTTCGCTTCCACTCCGATGAATCTTTCAGTGAGGGCTGAAAAATCGATCCCCTCCCTCCCTTGTGCAACACGTGGCTTATAAGTTTTTTTTTCCATCTGACTCGCCCGTCCTCGAGGAAAATCTTTGCGGCTTTTCGTAAAAATGTAAAAATTGAATTCCTTTTTAGTGAAGACTTCGTCGATCGGCCTTAATTTACCTTTTTCATTTCTTTATCAAACTCATTTTAATAAAGCTTCTAGACTTGAAGAATCTTTTTTCGCTCAAAGTAAATCTTTTACCATGAGACGTACAAACGTTTTCTCTTTCGGTAAAAAAACCACCTGATTTTTGGCCTCTATAATTTTTAAGGGCCTGATCTAAAATTTTGATTTTATGCATCCCAGGAATAGAACAGGATAGATCGGCTTTTACAATAGCTCAACGAAACGCAACTCCGAGGTCACGCGACTGAACAAATTTCGCTCGGTTCGACCCTGGGATTTTATCAAAATCGGCCACCCGCATTATAATAATTGAACACCACTTAGCCAGTAGGAACACCCCCGAGGGTCGTTAGAGATATGACTTTATGTTCGACTCGCATCCCTTTTTCAAAACGATGGCAATCCTCCAACCTTCTGCATTTAATGTTTTAACCCATTCCACATGGAAGAATGTTATTTCAGGAAAAGAAAATTCTAGTTTTAAATATAAATGGCGATATTTCAACAAAGAGATAAAGAATAAACCAAAATAATCGGATATGACATGGCTTTTAGCCTTGGTAACGAGAGGACCTTTACGCGGCATTTTCTTCGCCCTTTTTCCTGTCTAACCTTTCAAGGAAAATGATATTCCAAAAGTTCACTCTAAAAAGCGAGAAAAATTAGATCAAACTTAAATGCAATAACTTTCCGTCATTGCGTTAAAATCAATTAATCGAGGTTTCTCTGTAAACGGCCGTTAAATTATATCGCCTCATCTGCCCACCCCCTTCCCTGAAGCCACTTCTGGGGTTTAGATTCGGTTTCAAACGCGTCGACTGTTTCTCATCGGAAAATCCGATATCCTTTACCATAAAAGAGCTTCTCAATAACCAATTTTGCTTAATTAACTACAAACTCAAACGGTTTTGATTTCAATTAAATTTTCCAAAGGAATATTAATGAAATATTAGTTCGCATTGCACTTGAGGGCAAATTCTACATAATTACACTTTCATTTAAAATTTGAAATAATGTAAAATAGAATGACCTTCGTAAACCAAACAAAGTTTACAGCTGGAAGATATGGTACAAATTGTCCTCTCGGCCTAAAAATTAAATAAAACGTCCAAAAAGAGTGAGTTTCTAAGGAAAATGGTGTTTCTCAGACGAAAAAAAGGGAGGAAAACTCCGGAAAATCTTTAAAAATGGGATTTTATGGAACAAATAACGTTGAAACATCGGTTCCCTTAGATCAGTGATTCGCTTGGAAGTTACTGGGGGGGGGGGTTAACCAAAATTTGGGTAATGGGGGGGGGGAATGGCTAAGTGTTCAGCCATGGGGGCGTTTGCGTGGGTCCTTTCTTTTTAATTTAATTTTTATTAGTGCGATAAAAAATTTTGTTCCAAAAAAAAGGCCTACCTATAACAAAATCAGGGTCTCTTCGAAATCGAGGCGCTGGAGATACTAAACCGACATGACCGCCAAGTCTTGCGGGCTTAGTATGACATAAGAAAATTTGAGGAGAGATTAAGCGCCCGTGCTCCCGTTTTCAAGCTCCCCTTGGCGGCGTTGCGAAATGCTTGTTTACAGGTAATATATTAATCAGTGATTACTGATGAGTTAGATGATAATATGTTATCGATTACTCTAAAAGAAACCTCATTTATGCTGAATTTTGGGAATTTTTCCTTCCTTTTTGTTGTTGACATTTATGTCAAGTTCGCCATTTTCTAAAATAGGCATATTTCCAAGAAAATAAATCCATTTAGTAGGGTCTGAATTTCGCATTGTTTTTACTTTTAACTTTATTTTTGCATTTATATAATTATTTTCCGCATTTTTAAGCTGTAGGCTAAAAAAAATTATTATTACGATTTTTTTTTCTCTCCTCCAAGAAATACCTTTAATGAGATGAGCCTCTTTTCATTTGCGATCCCCTCCCGACCCGCACCTGTAACCCTAGCGGGGTCGGCTTAGATCTATAAGCAGCTTTTGAAAAAGGGAGGAAAAAAAAGTCCAGCGAGTTATTCGTATTTTCAACTTTTTATTTAATAATCCCCCGTGAATGCAATGAATGAAACCTATTTTCCCCACTTTTTTTTAGTCGTCATGACAATTTTTTTTATAAATATGTCGCGGTGTAATTGATGTCTTTTTGAAAGAGGTGTCCTTTAAGAGTTTCAACGTCCGGAGAATAGAAACGGATTCCCGGATGTCAGACGTTACGAGGGTGCAGGAGTGTAATTTATCATCTTTACTCAAAGGGCGTTGTTATTATTGTGTTTTAACTCAAAAACAGGGCACAGGAATGTCCCGCATTTCCCCCTTTAAATGAAATTAAACCTACTTGAAAGCTTTAAAAAAATTTTATTTTTATTTTCAGGTAAGATTGGATTTTTTCCTGGAAACTCAGTAAGTAGAAACTTTTGAATTTATTTTTGGCGGCTCTAATTATGGATAGACCCGAAATTAGATACAAGAGGCAATTTCCGCGACTCGAAAATAATGAAGTAGCCAGCGCGCGGGTGGTCGGGAGAAGGAAATGGGCGCCGTCCGTGGAGGCCAATATCCGTTCGAATTACCCTGGGCTCGGATTTGCATTCGGATTAAGCTCAGAAAGGCGAATAATGGAATCAATAGCGCCTCCTTTGGGAACAACTGTCCGCAACCCTGATTGGCGAACGTCCCAAAGGGCCCTTACTTATCAACCACTTGGCTCAAAAAAACTTGTTTAAAAATTTTAAAACTAATATATTAGAGCATTATTTTTATTCATCCCTTGAGATCAAATTCTAGTGGGAGCGACACCCCAAGGTACTTTCGGTATAGGAACATTTTTCACTTCGAAACCACCTTCCCCCACCGTTCGCCTTTTACGGGAATAAATCCTTATAACGCCTTCCATTCCCCGTTCCACTCCAAATGGAGTTTGTTTATGATTCACCTTACTTTATCGCCTTATAATACCACCCTCTTCTTATACGGGACAGAGTAGGCCATGAATAATACGACTAATACAGCATGTTTGAGTAACAGTTTTCCTACCAGCAAGCTATGATTTACAAGAAGTCTTTTAAATCAAATATGTGACTCTTAAATCCATCTTCATAAATTAAAAAAAAATGAAAAGTTAAATCACTATAGCATGGTATGTCAACTACACAATCAAGGAAAGAAAAACACCCCGAAATTTTAGTAAAAAAATGGGTCCTCCCGTAGAAAAACACAGAAAAATCCAGTTTAAAGAGATTTTTTTTTGTAAAAAAAAAAAAAAAAAAAAAAATTAAGTAAAAATGTATTTACCCAAAAATTAGTTAATAATTGATAGGGTTAAATCGAAGAATGTTTTTTTGGATGAAAAATAAAAAAAGCACCTAACAAGTAGCAGAAAGGAAGTTTCAAGGTCGAAAAGTGAGGAAAAGCCGGAAAAATCGAGTGTATACGTGTCGACATAACGCAGTTGGACATAAAGGAAACTTTCTTTTTAAAGAACTTGACGTTTCGCCAAAAAACTGTTTCTGTCGTTTGGGCATATCTCATCATAAACTAGCGACAGCCAAAGAGCAAGCCTATTTTCGCCGTTTAAAACGCGATTATGGCGAAACGACAAAAACCTTAAAACTTGACAGTTCACCATAATCAATTCGCACATCCTCTCGAGAAAAAAATTAACCCCCCTGTGTCATAAAACGAGCTGATCCCATTGGCTGCCTGCTTGCTCTTCCTAATTTATGGTGATATGCTTTATGTTGAATTCCATTATGGTGAACTGCCAAGTTTTAAGGTTTTTAAAACGCGATTGTGGCGAAACGACAAAAACCTTAAAACTTGACAGTTTCCATAATGCAATTCGCTCATCCTCGCTCGAGAAAAAAAATTAACCCCCCTGTGTCCATAAAACGAGCTGATCCTCGCTATAGAATAAAATTAACCCCCCCTGTCATAAAACGAGCTGATCCCATTGGCTGCCTGCTTGCTCTCCTAATTTATGGTGATATGCTTTATGTTGAATAGCATTATCGTGAACTTTCAAGTTTTAAGGTTTTTGTCGTTTCGCCATAATCGCATTTTAAACGGCGAAAATAGGCTTGCTCTTTGGCTGCCCTAGTTTATGGTGAGATGTACTATGCCCAAACGAAAGAAACATTTTTATGGCGAAACATGTTCAAAGAGAGGCTTTTATGGTGAGAAGCGTTATGGTGACCTGCACTTTTTTTATGCCGACTTGATTTATTGAAAAAGTCGTTTATGGCGAAATGCTTTGTATTGAAATGCATTATGCTCAAAATTTTTGAAATGTTGAGAGATTTATGTTCAATGGCATTATGCCGAAACGCATTATGGTGAACTACAAATTTTTTTATGTCGAAATGCATATTTATATGTTCATCTGCTTTAGGGTAAAATGTTGAACGGTGTTCTCCCTAAAAATCCTTTAACAAAAGTCTTTCTCGGATAATAAAAACTCAGGAAATTAAGAAAAAACCACGAAATATTTTTAACCATATAAATAAAATTTCAAAATTACAAATCGGAGCTTCGGACGTGGATTCATGACCTAAAATTTCCATAAATTACCTCCCCGAGATCTGCCCGGGGAGTATAACCGGCACCTCAAAACCGCCGTTTGGTATCCTGAAGTCTAACCGAACGACCACCTCCCGTCCCTAAGGGCGCCTCTATATCTGCAGGTCTAAATACAAATTTAATTTACGAGGCCTCCGGTAATTATTTAAGGAGATGCGGTTTAGCTATCTGCCATGCCGAAGAACCCGTTATCTATATCCCCTCTCCATACTCCACCGCGCCCTTTGTTAACATTTAAGCCCAGGCTTTTCGAACCTTCACCCTCTTTCAGAAGCCAATTTATTCCTTTAAAACGCCTCATTTTCAGAGCCTCGGATAAGCGTGATCTAGAACAAAATTTGTTCCCTTTTAACCGAATCAATTTCATTAATAAAAAATTAATATCCAGACCATTTATCTTAAAATTAGACATTTTTTCGGATTACAAAATGTCCATAAACATTGATCGATGCTTTTGAAATATCGCCTCGAATATCTCCGTGCCAAAACTTCCAACGATATTTTTTTTAATGTTTGGCTAAACTGTTATTCATTTCCGGCTCTGATTTCTTAGCGATAAATCGTTCAGGCGTGATTTATATTTTTTTTCTCGAAAGCGTCGCTTTAACGATTCGGAGCGTAATCGGAATTAACCGTTTTGGAGGTAAACCGAGTTTGAAACTCCCGATGTTAACTCGATAAATTAATCGTGGGGGTCACAAACTACACCTGAAGGCTTTTCAACCTAAAACTTGTTTACGACGAATTCCATGTTTTTGTTTAAAAACTAAAAATTGTTTAAAAAAATCTAAAATTGGTTTCGTTAGCGAAAAGGTGTTTTTCGATCTCAAACTCCCTTTTCTTGGCAAAAGGAAATCTGAGAGAAACTAAGCCATTTTTCTCAGTTATAAAAAAAATTTGGTCCGTCGATTCTCGAGGTTAGAAAAAAAAGAATTTGTAAACGTTTAGACCCTTTTTATGTAAATCCGAATCCGCTTTTAAAATAGCTTCCTCCGGCAGGAAGAGGAAAGAAAATCTCGACTTTGTAAACACAATTAAAACCTAATGGCTGGGCATAACAATTAACCTAATAGTTTTCGCTCTCCCTTGATTATTTCCAGAGTTTTAAAAATCGAGTGACCCCGGGGGGACGAAAAAAATAGAACGGAAATCGCTGAGTTGAGTAAAAAAAATTGCACTTTTGCCCAGAAAATAATAAAAATCACTCATTGAAATAATCATTATTACTAATCATGAAGCCAAACTCCGTAAAAAGGGAAGATTTTCTTATTTTTAAAACGCCCATAAATAACGAGATTCCTTGGAAAAAATGCTCAAAAATCCTGTAAAAAGGGAGATTGTTTTGACTAAAACGGAGGAAAAGGTTTTTTCGACAAAAACAGAAAAAAATGCTTTAAAATCCTGTAAAAGGGGGAGATTTCGTGGGAAAGAAGTGATTTTGATATTTTCAAATCTTTTGGGCTCATGAATCCCGATCTTAATTTCCTCGGCGTTATTACTCACCGGAAAATCGAACATCTCTTCCACAATATATGGCTCAATAATCCAGAGAGTTTAATGAGATGGCTTTTGTTCGCACATCGAGGACCTAGGAGAGCTATTAGCCTACTTTAAAGGTAATCCTCATCTGGAGAATGTTTCTAATTATCATCCTTGCGATGAAGGCTCGTTTATATCTCTTTGGGGAACTTAAAAACTTTAAAAATAAAGACGGAAAAAACCGTTTTGTGAATAGAAAAACTTGTGTTTTCCTCTCAAGAAAAGCTGAGTTAAATCGATTATGAATGTTATTAAAAGTCAAGAATTTAAAAACTATTTTTTAATTAAAAAATATTTTCATTACTAAATTTTAAATTCTTTCGATAACTATCTCGTCAAGGATTCAAGGTATTTTAACTATTTTACCTTTAGAATGCACGGCGGAATTTTGTCTGAGGTGGTGCATATGAAAACTCTGGAAATATGATTTTTTTTTATTGAACGATATAAAATAAGGTTTTTGACCTCAAATAACGCAGAGGAACACCATGGCTATTTAATAACACAGACGGATCTCTCCGGGATTAGAATTTTGTCTGGACTCATAACTTTGTTTCTTTTATAAAGCCACGTATTAGCCGTATATTAAAGAGAAGGACGGCCCAAGGGAACGGGGGGTGAAAACCGTGTAGAAAATCTAATTTACCAAAAAGATTTTGTTTTCCAAATTTTTTTTGGGTTACTTTTTTTAATTATAAGTTCGGCATGCTGTCATTTTTCCGGAACACTTTACGGCCACAGTTTTTATCCGATTTTACCAAATTTTCACACAAATTTCTTTAGCCGGTGAAGAAGAATGTAGCGAGGGGATTTTTGAATTTCGAAAAAATGGCGGAGATATGTCTGTTTGAAATTTTAAAAAATTCGCTGCGGCCGAACCGTTAATCCGATTTTCACCAAATTTTCACCAATTACTCCTTATATTTTTTACGAATTTTGGTGTAAAAAATGGCCACTTTTTAATTATTATTTTTTTTAGTAGGGAGAAATTTCGTACTTCTACCCATTACGAGAGGCACATTCCTAGGCCAAAGAGCCCATTATTTCTACCTTGACACTTACAAAAATTTTCAAAAAAAACTAGGAAAATTTTATGAAAAAAAAATAAAAACTTCCCCTTCCTTATTCTTCCCTCCTTTATACTTTCCCTCCCTTCGTTATACTTTCGTTCCCTTATACTTCCCCCTCTGTTATACTTCCCCTCCCATATACTTCCCCCTCCTATATACTTCCTCTTCCCATATACTTTCCCTCCTATATTGTTACTTCTCTTTAAGGAAGTTTTCGTTGGAAGCTCTTCAAACCAGTACTTTATTTTGGTTTTGAAATTATGATTTTCTAGGAGGTTGTTTTAAAAAAGCTCATGAAGTTTCACATTCTTTAATAGGCGTTTCGGAAGTTCTCCCATCATATACTTTTTTTGGCGCAATCGAGGCTATTTTGAAAATTGCAGCAGCGAGGTAGCTAGGGTACCACGTGTGTTTTTCATTCCCTGAAAGCAATATATGAAGCATGACGTTTGCCAGAAAAAAAAAAAAAAAAAAAAAAAACCCACAGAAATAAGAAACGGAGTTCCAATATTTTTAGGTCAGATACTAAACTATGAACGGCGAATTCCATTTAGAAATACCCCCTTTTTCTAACCAATTGTAAGACCACGCCCTTATTCTGAAGACTCCCAATCTCCTCCCTTCAAATGATTGCTTTTTTCTTTTCGAACATATTTTCCCACCAATTCTTACATTTTATCAATTTATCATCAATTTTTTGAACTTGAAAACGTGCTTAATCGGACCGGAAAACGTTTTAACTTAAATTTATTCCCTCTTTTCGACGACTTCCTTCTTTCTTTCGGAGGACACGTCCTGAATATTAAAGACTTGATATAGAAAATCGTTATTAATCAAGATTTTTTTTTTCTTAAAAAGTCTTATTCTTCATAAAAGAAGGGTTCTTAAAAAAAAAACCTTAACAAGATCGTTTGGTAAAACTTTATAATTAATGGCCTCGCTTACAGTTTCAGTGTCAATGTTCTCCTCGCCAGAATATAACCCCGTTAGCTCAATTTTTTTTTCTCCCCCTCTTTAATTAAACGTTCTTTTCTTTTAATTATTAATTATTTGAAATTAAGGTGTTTTTTAAACCATATTTTTAAAGAAAAAGAGTATTAACTTATCATAAAAAATAATTTTCGTTTTCAAAGAACTTACCTAAAAAGGGATTGACCGATTGGTGGCAATCCTCTCTAATTTAGAGGAAACCCCTTATTTTAAGAGATATAAAACTTTGAAATCTGGGTTTTTAACTGCTAATAGGAAGATAGGCAGGGCTACCAACCTCAAACTGTCAACCAATCTACTCTTTTGGCACAAAACCTTCATTGCGGCAATTGCTATGTCTTCTACTTTTTAATTGACATGCGGAAAAAGTTGATTGGCCGTTTTTTTACCTGAGCGTAAAAACATGGAACGCTTAATTGAATTTTAAAATCGTATAAGCTTTAATCTTAGTTTTAACTGGCGAATTTCAGGCTTTATATAATATTTTATTTTCGTTACAATAAAGAAAAGGATGATTCTCGGATTGGTCCATAAAAATTTTCATCTCTTTTAGTAGGGGCGCAACAGTTGTTCGAGTCCTAAAATCTCGAGGTTTCTATAGTTCCGGTACTAGTAAAAACCTTAAATAAAACATTTGAAGTGACATCGGTTTTTTTTACTCCGCCCCTCATAATTCAATAACATGAATCTTTGAAGGAATTGTATTTTTTCTGGTTCGTATGAACCCTTTTAATTATACGGTGTAAATGTTTGTATTCATTAAGTGAAGTGAGCTTTTCCAATGTAAAATACCCGTCTTTCAGCCCCCTTTTCCCTCACCACCCAAACCGCTCACTCTGCTTCAAAACCTGAGTTTCAATTCATTTGTTTGGGGCGAAGAGGCTTGTTAATCTCAAGATTTACATTTTTCTACTGTTGCACTTTGACAAATTAAAAGTCAATTTCTGGAACAAAAGTAATTGAATGACTTAAAACTTTATTTTAAGACCCTGTGAAACCTGCTTACATTGTTCGGGTGCTCGAATCCTAATGGAATAAAATATAATTTTTTTTAAAGTCCATCCATTTATCGTTAACAAAATAGACCTTCGTTTTAAAGGGTTTTTAATAATAATTATTAAAGATGTAATTAACTCAGTAATTGGTAAAGTTTTGAGAGCTTTTCGAAAGGTTAAGTCAGACTTAATCCCGAGGGTCAGTAATGTTTAGTACCGTTGAGGTCGGGGGTGAAGGGTGGCCGGTGAGAGAAGGCACTTTAAACCGAGAAAACGGCGCCCTTATCCCGATCATAGGATTTACGACGTGATATCGGCTTATGTCCCTCTTCAACCTTCCCAAATCCCCAATTCATCAACATCCATAGCTCGGAGACGTAACGCCCGGCAATTATCACTGGGGAAATTCATGATAAAAAAGCGATAAACGAATAGTCATTAGAGCGTAACGACGTCCATTATGACCAAATCAGGTTATTACCTTTAAAGTACCCTTTTAGAGCGATTCTACGTCTTTATCGAAAATTTATTGGATTTCAAAATAAATCTTCGTAGAATTGGAGTGACAAAAGGGCCCGACGGGCGTCAGGTGGCCAAAGTGAAAAGTGAGATTCGCGTCCGGTCGATCCATCAACTTCAAAGATCTGAAACAGACACGTGGATGTATTTCGTTTCGGTGAATTTTCAAGTTAAAGAATCACTTCTTTTGTATTCTGCACGTAAAAAGGCTTAACGCGGTTTAATACAAAAAATTCTATTTACGCCCAATACTCCCAAGGCTTTTCCCGTAAAAGAGGAAACTCCTTGGAGGGAATACCGAAGAAAAAGACCAAAAATGGGAAAACGCTGCTGCTGTCTACTGACTTGAAGCTTTAAAAAAATGTTTCAATTTATACTCACGCTTTCTATAGGGACTAAAGGATTGAAAGAGAAAAAGCATGAAACGACAGAAAACTTCTTTAAAATCTTTTCTATGCAGAAAAAAAAGTAGGACGTAAAACAAAGCTGTTATTAAAAACTTGGGACACAACCCTTCATTTACATTAAAGTCTTCCTCTAAGATTTTAAAAATGAAAGAAAAAATATACAGGGTGTCCGGAAACACATGGCAAGCGTCTGGGAGAGCGTTAAAAAGTGGTTTTACGAAAAAAAGTTAAATGTAAACCCCCCTTAATTTAAATCAAAGAATTTGATGGTGTAGTTTAAAATCCGCCTGGATATACAGGGTGTCCCAGACACAACCTGACTTCGTTATTTTAAATGAGAACCCCTATTTTTTATTTCAGATTCGTAATCTACGCAAAATTTCAACTAGATTTGAGTACTCATATGACAATTTTGGACTATTTTTAAAAAATGTCAAAATTTAGCGTTTTTTGCGCTAAAATCCGTTAAAATTGACCTAGGAGACTCGTTTTTTTTTAATTCCACTTATTTTTTCCCGAAGAATCCAACTGTCTCAAATTTGAGCATCTTCGCATTCTGCATCACGAGATTTCGTCGCTAATGGCCATTTTTCAAGTTAGAACCCAAATTTTTAGTTCAGAAATGAAAATTAGCACTTGTTGAAAGGAATTTTTCTTTCGGACCACAAATTTTGAAAGAGCTACAGCGTCTTTTGTGTTCATGCATCAAAAATTAAAATTCCGTCAACAAATCGCTAATTTCCATTTTTGAAGTATGGAATTTGGAGTTAAACTTGAAAAAAGGCCATTAGCGACGAAATCTCGTGATGCTGAATGCGAAGATGCTCCAATTTGAGACAGTTGGATTCTTCGGGAAAAAATAAGTGGAATTAAAAAAAAAACGAGTCTCCTAGGTCAATTTTAACGGATTTTAGCGCAAAAAAACGCTAAATTTTGACATTTTTTAAAAGTTGTCCAAATTGTCATATGAGTACTCAAATCTACTTGAAATTTTGCGTAGATTACGAATCTGAAATAAAAATAGGGGTTCTCATTTGAAATAACGAAGTTAGGTTGTGTCTGGGACACCCTGTATATCCAGGCGCATTTTAAACTACACCATCAAATTCTTTAATTTAAATTAAGGGGGGTTTACATTTAACTTTTTTTCATAAAACCACTTTTTAACACTCTCCCAGACGCTTGCCATGTGTTTCCGGACACCCTGTATAAGGAAGAAAAATAAATACAATACTTTGGGAAGATGTTCCACAAGTGAAGAAAAGTTTCCGTTTTATGTTTAGTTCTAGGGGAGCTACATATTATTTTTACGTTGAAAACTTTAAATTTTTTTTTCAAGCGAATGTTTATAGGTTTGAAATCGTTTGATTTTAAATTATTTCCTGATAGACAAACAGGCGACTATCGGGCCCGCACGGCTCAACGGACATGCCGTTTTATCGTATTCAAAGTTTATTATCGAATCGGCTCGAAAGGGGAATATGGTAGGGGCTTTAATTATCGACTTTCGTTTCATTCAACACCCCTTTGGCCAAAAATAAGGGGTCTTAGGTAAAGTAATTTTTTTAGTTACTTGAAAACCTGCGGGGTTTGAGGAAAGGATTAGCCTCAGAAGAAATTGAGGTTTCCGATTAGACCCGCAATTTCCGTCTAAAAATATCAATATGAAGCCTTCTGAGGATTTTCGAGTCGAGGAAAGCCCGTTAAATCCTGCATGATTATTAGGAGTTTTTTTTAGATGACGAGATATGTAAGAAAGTTGATCTTTTTTCTTCTTATATCTATTTAAGAAAATTAATATTGTTAAAACAGAGGAGTACTTACGAATTTTTAGAGAGTTTTTTTTTTCGTTGGGAATGAATAAGGCTTTCTTGGTTGAACTTTTGTAGTATTGATGTTTTTTCCCTTCTTTTTCTTCTGTCTCGGCGCTTCCAATATTGGCTCTTTTTCCCCAATTTATATAGAGCCAATAAGGAGTGCATTACATCCTATCGATTGTAGCATCTGCTTCCTCTCTCCGTTCTAATCAACACTTCGATTTCGTCCTACATTCCCCACGGGAGGTGAAGCAATTTGTCCTATCTTTCATTATTTTAATAGGGCAGAAAGCAAAAATCTTTTTTTGCGTGGGAGAAGAGCGACACCAGTTGAATGGCCAAACCACGCCCGGTTGGCGATCTACCAATCCGATAAGTAACCGCAAAACCAACAGCATTCTAAATGGGGTGAGAAAACATTTCTTAATTCGATAATTTCATTTACTAAAAAAAAAGACGAAGATTTTAATTTTAAAAAATAGATTTTATTTTTCTTTAACATATCCGCAAGATTATAAGCAGCTGTTATCCTCGGGGCCTCGTTTCTATTTTATGTGACAACCTGACAGTTAAGCCCTAACGCGTTCTCTCGCGCCTCCACCCTCTTTCCATTCTGAAGCCGAGGCTTGATTTGTTTCTCTGTTGAGTGACTCCGAAATTACAGATTCCCAACGCCTCCCGTTTTCACTCCGGTTTTATTTCATTCTCACCAGAAAACGTTGATGAGATCGTTGTTTTATGAGCTAGATTCTGAGAAAACAAGAGCCTAATAACATTCAAAAATATTAAGCACGATAATAAAAACTGAGATTATAATACGTTATAAAAGTAATTGTTTGAAGAGCTTCCAACGAAAACTTCCTTAAAGAGAAGTAACAATATAGGAGGGGGGAAGTATATGGGAGGGGAAGTATAACAGAGGGGGAAGTATAACGGAGGGGGAATTATAAGGGAACGAAAGTATAACGAAGGGAGGGAAAGTATAAAGGAGGGGAAGGATAAAGGAGGGGAAGGATAAAGGAGGGGAAGAATAAGGAAGAGGGAAGTTTTAATTTTTTTCGAATAATTTTCCTAGTTTTTTTTTTTAATTTTCCGAGTTTTTTTTTTGAAAAATTTTCCGAGTTTTTTTTTCGAAAATTTTTTTAGTGTCAAGGTAGAAATTACGGGCTCTTTGGCCTAGGGATGTGTCTCACGTAATGGGTAGAAGTATGAAATTTCTCCCAAATAAAAAAAATTAATATTTAAAAAGTGGCAATTTTTTTACACCACAAATTTTTATAAAATATAAGGAGTAATTGGTAAAATTTGGTGAATTTCGGATTGACGGTTCGGCCGCAGCGAATTTTTGAAAATTTCAAACAGACATATCTCCGCCATTTTTTCGAAATTCAAAAATCGCCCTCGCTGCATTCTTCTTCACCGGCTAAAGAAATTGGTGTGAAAATTTGGTGAAAATCGGATGAAAACTGTGGCCGTAAAGTGTTCCGGAAAAAATGCTACGGCCGGCCGGACGGACAGACAAAGTTGAGATCGGTGTAGATCCATATTCGAATTATCCTACGGGTTCTGGAAGACCCCTCCCCAAAAACCCGACGTGAAGGGTATCACAATAACTTCTTTAAGGAAGTTAAAAAAGTTGTCGGATGATTTAACACCGCTTATTTTATGTTTTATTGGTTTCCTGTCGTTTTCCTTCAATTTTCTTGCTAGAAACACGAATTTAACCGAATTCAGGGCGTTTTTACTCCAAGAAAACAATATCTACATAATTTTTGGGTCTTTAACAGGCTTTTAGCAAAATATGTTTTCCGAGTGGTGCATCCACCCTGCTCAAGAATCCAGTCAGCCACTGCCCAATGTTAGAAATGAACCATTTAAAAAAGTCGTGGATTTGAGCTCTTGGATGATTTCCGGTTGAGTACACTTTCGTGGGAAAAGTGGTGTGGGTAGCGGTATGGGAGTGAAGGGAAAGGGGTCGCTCCGTCAAAAATTCGCTACTTCGGCCCCGCGGCATAAGCCCGTTGTTTGCAGTCCTCTCTCGACACGGAAAAGCTTTTCTGTCAGTTTGAACAAGCCCACTTTCGCCCTCGCCCCCGACCGTCCCGAACGCTCAAAACGTCACCATTCTCGCTCTATAATTCGATGTTGTAACCGTTTAGCCTCTTTTCCGACATTTTGTACTACAACTTCTCAAAACTAATTTTATTAGTCCTTCCTTTCTTTTAATATAACAAAAGAGGAAGACTTTTATTAACAAAATATTGGTACGTAAAAGTCATGTCACTGGAGGTCAATTCCACCGGAAAACGTGATGCTTAAATGCAATTTACTTGCAAGGTCACGTTCCTGGGTAAAACCGCAGCCAGAGAGGAACTAATTGACTTCAGCCCTGCAATATGATTTAATAACAAAAATGCCAAGAATTCGATCAGGTATTCGCTTTTCATATTGTTCATTTTGCTGGTGCTAACGAAATGCGGATTCTTTTTAAAATGAAGGGGATTTCGTAGGAGAATAGTTAAAGGGAACAAAAAAATGATTAAAATGTCTGCAAATAAATAAAGGTAGTTTTTCTGCCCGTAGTTGTCATTGTAAGCTTAAATTAAAAACCCATAAATCCGTTTTTTTCCCCGTCTCTCTTAGTTTCGCGCGTTTGTAAACATTTCCGAGTAATTCAAGGCTGAGTGGTCAAAGTGAAGGCAACAATAAAGGGTGTCAAACCCCTTCCATCGTCTCTTTATCCAGTACAGTTTCACTTACAATTTTCCCTCAAACGCGAACATCAATCGTACGAAAGAGGCGAAAAGGGTAGGCTTCCGTTTTAAAAAAAAGAGAGGGAGAAAAAAAGAATAACCGACACGCTTTGCCACCCTTTCGTCTAATTAGACAAAGTCTGGATGAGTATCTTTGATGTTGTAATTAACAAACCCCGGCTATTTCGTCAACATAACTTTTCTTTAAGGTGCCACAATCCAATTTTTCAGTTTAAATAGAATTAGGGGACCTTAGGGCATAAAATAACGTTTTAAAACCACAATGTTTGTAATTTAAAACTTTTTATGTAAAAAATAATGACCCTGCGGTAGCAGGGACTAAAAGGTAGATTTCTTTTCATGATTAAAATTAATATGTATAAACACAAAATATATAATTATGTTATAAAAATGATGATATAAGAAAATTGCGCCACTGAGCCCCTAGAAAAACATCTGATAATTTTATTAATAAAATATTTAATAATTTCCCGGTATAAATTCAAATTTTTTTTAAAGTTTAGCTAGTTCAATATTTTGCGCCTGGCTCGTCCAAACCTGCTTAATTAATTTTTTACACGCCCTCGCAGAGGTCTTAAAGTTTTTTTTTGCAAAAGGACTAGGATTTCAATAGAAAATGCCAATTTTGTCTTTTAAGCCCTAAGTAAAGTAGGTGAATCGCTGATCCGATTTCAGCCATTAACGAACTCGTCCGAGCTATTGAGATAAAAGCTCTAAATACCGGATATCGTCACCCTCACATTAAAATTGCTCCAGTTATCGTGCTAATATATATAAACTTTTCAACTGAGGATGGTTTTGGGGTCCAGGAGGTATGAAACGAAAAACGTATAGAAATTTTTTGAATCTGCGACTACTTGGTACATTACAATAGGTAGATTTTTGAAGAAAAGAAATCTACCTAAAAAATTATTTTACAAATAACCAATAATTGAGGAACAATGACACTGATAACGGGTATCTCACGACGCGTTTCGGCTTAAAAAGCCCCGTCAGGTGAGCTATTCCCTCTATCACAATCATTCTTCTTTTCACTGTGAACCCTATGTCCGAGAGATTTAGTAGATGTAGTAGTTTTTTAGTAGAGCTGTGTCTACTAAATCTCTCGGACATAGGGTTCACAGTGAAAAAGAATGATTGTGATGGAGGGAATAGCTCACCTGACGAGGCTTTTTAAGCCGAAACGCGTCGTGAGATACCCGTTATCACAGTCATTTCTTCCATTATTGGTTATTTGTAAAATCAAGCTCCTTAAATAAAAATTAGAATATCAAAAAATTATTTTTTCCCCCCAAAAAATAACCCTGTTATTTCATATTTTTCAATGGCCTAAGAGGCCCTATCGATTTTGACGGTTTTTTGATACTGTTTGAATTTTTAAGTCAGAAACCCCATTTTGAGCGAATTTTCAGGACTTTTCTTCAGCCCCCCTCCTTTTAACTGGATTTTAGGGCGTTTTCCTCGACTTTTTCGTTTAAAAAACCCGTTTTTATTTGATTTTTGAGCATTGGCACTTGGTCCAAAAATTACCCTTTTGGCTGAATGAGCGTTTTTCACTTGCTAACAATTTTATTCATTCAAAAAGGATCACTTTTTTTTATCCTGTGGTGCAATATTTTTCATTGGAATGGAGATTCTTTATACGTAAATTCTGCCTTGAAAGAAATGCGGTCTTGAAGAGAGAGAAAGGAAAAAAAACAGCCGGAATAAGTCTCGGGTTATGTCAAGCCGTCTGTCATGTTCAGTCATCCGCATTTTTCGAAAACGTGACTCGAATTTCTTTAAAATTATTTTTATTTTTTTTTAAGCATCTAAAAATTATGACAGATGAACCTTCGTTATCTATTCATCGCAACAAGAGGCCTCAAGGCGGGATTTTCTACGGAAAGGAAAACAGAAATTGGTATTCAGAAAGGGAAGGGGGCGGATTATTGAAAGGGATCCTCGAGCCTGTTGTCAGTTCCATTAAGATAAACTGAATATAAACAAGCAGGGGGACGAGAACATTAGTTCAAGTGTAGAAACACACTTTCCCATTGTTTAACAGCTCCCTTTTCCTCCCCTTCAACTTCTCTAAAATCTGCGATTTAAACAAAAATTCCTCGCTTTTTGAATTTGAAATTTCCCACAACACCACGTATTAGCAGCCAATAGAGCGTTAAGAGCCGGAACAGTTTTGGAGGCTCAAAATTGACTTTTACGCTTGGTAGGTTCGTAGCGTACTGGCCTTTTTCCGATATTAGATTTATAAAAAATGTCTTTGTAAAAATAAGTAAAATTACCTACGTTAATTCCTGAAGAATTTTTGTTTTCAATTATATTCTGATCACGTAGAGACGTTATTTCAGACATTATGGTCTGAAATATGTAGAAGAGCCTGCTGGTCGCTATGATAATGCCCAATGAAATATAACAGCATGAGTGGCCTGCCTATGACGTGTATACATCAAGTAGCCTCTTGTCCCCCTCTTTTCAACCCTAAAACGTTATTTTCTCCGGACAAATTTTCTTGTTTTTTTTAATTCTTTAAAGAGCCTCTTTTTTAAACACCGAGGGAGGCTGATTTTTCACTCCGACGTCCTAACGAGCAGGCCATCAATTGGATCTAACCCAATTTCGCCCTGTTTACACTTCGAACACGAGTGATCGTTACATAAATTACCGCTTCTAGTAATTGTTTATACAATTCTCGATAAATGTGGTTTAAAAACTTTTATTTTTGTTAAAAACCATTCAAAAGCTTAGTTCTTTTTTTGTGGTTTTTTTGACGGGATTTACTTTTTGTAAACCGAAACCTCCTCAAAGGGTCTTTTATACCATCTTAGAGACGCAATTCCCCTTTTTTTAGTCCCTAATTTTTTGTTTTGCTATGAATGGGAGCATAATCAAGTTTTAAATTTTAACATTCAATTAACACTCCGAAGAAATTTTCGCCTTTTAATCCGCTTCCGTCTTTAGAAAGGGAAAATTTCATTCAAGACGAAAAAAACAGAAGTGAAGACGTGAGCGAATTTTCAAACTCACTTTAGAAAATATGAGATTCTCGCAAGTGTTTTCTTGAATATTGCAAAACTTTGAGGCCCTTCACAATTCATATGGAAAAAGTAAAAGGGGAGAAAAAAAACAGCAATTGTATTTTTTTCACTATTTTTTACCTGGAATTTAACTTTGATCCATTTTGAACACGAGTTTTGAAAACAAGGGTTTGTTTGTGAGATTAATTATTCCAGATGAATGGCTCTCACCACGGTTTTCCATAACCATTCAAGTTTTGAGCTGAAAAGTTCTAAAAATAAAAACATGTAGTAAGAACAAAAATATGTTTATTCCACACGGATGAATTTTATTTCGTGCTATTGATAAAAGAGAAGGAGATGCCATGAATACGAAATACGTTCTACAGGTTGATCGATTTCATCTGTATCATGTTCGAGTCAAAACAGTTGAGGAAACTCATTGAATTTATGTAGTAAAGTTCAAAATTCTACTCCATCTACTCGCCTTCATGGTATACCCAAAAATTGGTTTTAATCAACTAAGCAGGGTCAACACAAAGGAAAAGCCAAAACAATCTAAACCCGGGAAACTCCGGGAAGATTTGGTATCAGAAAGACATTCGTCCCAAGCGCCTTCCTTCGGGAGGTTAATTGCTTTGTACCGAAATCTCGCCTCAAAGAATACTGAAACGAAGAAAAAAGAAATTGGGTAATTTCACATTCAACTTTCAGAGGAGTCATTTTTCCCCCATAAAATAAAAGGTCTTGATTCCTCATCGGGTTGTGTCCGGTTTTTCCTTCTTCCATTCTTACGTTCATCACTCTTCCTTATCTTTGTCTCGAGTCATTTCTCTTATGAGGCCTCGTAAAAAAAAGACCAAAAAAAAAACTAAACCAATAAAACGTTTTAGACCTCACAATAGCAAAGGTTATCAATATAGACCATTGACTTTTATGTTTAAAAAATATTGATAAATAGTGACAAAAATTTTTGTTGAGGAGTCAAAGACTTCCCTTCTACTATTGTGCACTTGCATGGCTTATCCGGCGATCAAAATTCTAAGGGGGAACAGAGGGATGAAAAGAGCACTCGAGGACAGTAGTGCCCTTTTCGCATTTGCTCCGCCCCAAAATGTCTGGTCTCCGTGGGATTCTCCGTTAAATTATTTTTTGAATATTTTTATTCTTATAAATGTTTTAATTAGTTGGTAAATGGGTTTTTGTGGTATGTTATGCATTGAGCCTTGGAACAGCACAAGGCAATTTTCGCGTGACAACAAATCATTATTGAAAGCGGGTAGTGGAAGGGGTACGGGCAGGTATTGACTATTATGAGGATCAAAATGTCACGATTATGAAGCTGCTGGGAGGAAGGAAGGGATAGAGAAACAAGAAGGGGGTTCCTGAAATCGATTATACGAGAAAGCGTTCTGTTTCTGATCAAGAGCCCGGGATAACTTCCCTCCGGATGGTCCGGGTTTTAGTTTTAATCCGCGCGCGCGGGCGACTAATTCTATGAGAAGGTTTATCAAGTTCACTTAAGTGAAGCGTCTTCGGCTACGAAGTTTCCAAGGGACGTAAACATCCTTATTAGTCAAGCCTGATTAATCTGACGAGCAGAGCTTCTCTGGTAATGAATCAGAATTCAAAACAACGAAAACAGCTAGAGTTCAATCGTTTCTCGGATGTGGCGATGTTCAATATTTTCTGAAGCGGGCTATTTCTGAAGTTCAAAACATGGTTGTTTCCTGGTTCGTGTTTTAGTTAGAAGTCTGGCTGTGACGTAATGAAAACTAACATAGGACTTGAAAGGCGGATACCCTTCTTTTTATAAGGTGCCTTCCGAGCTCATTAATAAAGGGGTAGCGAGGTTTTTAGAAGAGTGTTGCTCCCCGTGCGAAGCCATATATCGAGTCGAGTGGGGCTGACAGGCGCTAATAGCCAACCTCCTGGCCCAGACGTTCCATGACCCCTATAAATTTTTAAACCCCCACACTCGCACATACCCCTACTTCTCCTCCATTCATCCTCTTCTCTCGTCTTCCTTCCTATTCAACGCCAAGACGTCAGTGATTTACGGCCCTTCATTGTACCTCCCACCACGAAGACCTTCATGACGGATATTTTAAGAAAAATACTATAGCTCTCGTGCCAATATTTTCTTTCAAAATATTATTAATTTTTTTTGTGCCACATCTTACGTTTTTCGTGCCTCACTGCTTCTAAACTATCAGTCTACGCCCATAAACGTATTATACCACAGTATATGATCAAAATATCATCGGATCTAATAAATCACTAATAAATCACATCACTCACAACACATCTCTTCTATCAATTCAAAATTAGTAGTGATGAAACATTCCTCAATTGGTGACCCACGACCAACACGAACACAGCGATGGAACAACAACAAACACAACAAGGAACATATTTAGCGCTCTCAACATACAGAACGAATAGCTTTGGTACGTCTTGCTCTCCATCGACGGCGCCAGCAAGCCATTAACTCCCTCCCCTCTTCAGCAGTTCCGCACCTCTTCAACCCGCTAAATTGGTGGAACTTCAACCTCGGAATGAACTTCTCGACATCTCGGCACTCACGTCACAGCTAGACAGTTCGGTTCGCATCCGCACACCATCTTCGACACATCGTCGCCGACACACATTACCTCAGAACTTCAACCTTCTTCGTGGGGGGGGGGGGGTGATGTGGGTACCACAACATAGATCAAAATATCATCGGAGTATAATAAATCACACAACACATCTCTTCTATCAATTCTAAATTAGCGGTGATGAATCATCCCACAAGTACATTTTTGTTTAAAATTTTATCAGCTTTATTTTTTATTTTACACCATCTTTAATTTGAGCAACGGTTTCTGACATAATCTAATAACAATGAAAAAATTCAACTTAAAAAATTCTTTCTTTTGAAAGAACATTATTTATTTTTGTGGGAAACGCGAATAATTCTATGCGGACACCGATGCATATGAATAGGTAAACATATCTAATTTTCCCTCTAAAATACATAAATCAGGTTAAACCCTGTTTTTCTATTTAAAAACCTCTGATGATGAGTTTAACCGCCATTTAATTACTAAACGGAGATTTTAACTATGGTTTAAACTGTTGCGCTTAAGATAGCAGATGGATGATGAATGGGTTAAGTCGTCTAATAAAGAATTAACAAGCCGCCCTCATCATTTCTAACAGAATGCTTCATGATGACCCAATGATGCCAACTAAACCAAAAATTAATCTGACATATTAATTCATTATTTGCTATTAAAAGGTCATTTAGGCAGCTAACTTACATTAAACTTTAGAATATCTTCTACCAGTTTAATTGCATGTAAATACAATTTTCCATTAAGTTAATGAAAGGCAAGTTTATTGTTAGGAGGGGGTTTGTTTGTAGGTGAATGAGTTTTCGGAAGGCGGGACGGGGAGTTAATTGAGGAGAGAAGCACCTGAGACGTCAAATCGATCGGGGGGTCCTTTTACGGTTTAATATTCTATGAAGTAAAATGTATCTTTCACTTCCAGCTCTAGTTTTGTTAATGTACGACCTTGTGAGGAGGTTGTAAAACAGGCGTTGAGCCTCAGGTAAATGGGTCCTTGGGATAAAGCAGATGAAACGCTACTCAGAAAACCTCTTTCCTACCCCCCATTCTAGGCTTTCTACTTAAAATTTATTTTTCCCCGGATTAAGGACGAATACCCAGTGATTAGTGACAGTAATTATATAGGCTATTACGTAATTAAGAATGTTTATTATACAAAAAAAAAACACTAAATTTTTGGGTTGTATCTTGCGTTTTAATTTCTTCGCCATTTTGGAAGAATTATCCAGGTTCACTACCTCCCTACTATGGACGTAGTAGCCGAAGGAAAACCCTACCGGAAGAGTCCCCACTCTACCGTTCCAAGATAAAGAATTTTCAGGCTTCTTTATTTTTTATTTGGATTTAATGCCTGGATCGTGTTTATTGTTTGGTGATAAAACAGTGTCGACAGGAGGGAAATAATTGTTAAATACAGTCTCGAGGCTTTATTCCCCCGGGCTATAAATTCAAATATCGGGAGCACCACGAAAAAAAGACGGTCCCGTTATTTTTACGCTTTCTCTCCAAAAACGTTATATTAGAGCCTAAACATAGAAACCGACTTCGAACGTGTTTCTCCTGTTTATTTGGCCACCGTTTTAGAGTTGACACTCCTGCGGTCTCGGATCCATTACTAACGGCCAGACATTCCCATTTCCCTTACAAACCCAACCGTTTAAATTGATAAATCGCTTTTGTCTTCCTTGCACTCTTTAAAGGATTAACTTGAGGTTTAATAAAAGGTAGAAGCCATTAAAATAGCCAGAAAAAAAAGGTGATTTATATCGTTTAATAAGTTGATCAACTCGGATTAGGATCTTTGTTTGTTTTCGGTTGTTGGAAAAAAAAAAGGTTCTTTTTTTCTATTGTTTTCGGGAAAATTCACGGTTATAGAGAACTGTTTGCTATCCTCATCAATCACCGAAGGGGGCTTTTATGTGGCCTAACTTTTCCGAGGCTTGTTTTATACTTGAGATCACCGTGTGTAATTTAAAAAAGTGAAAAATATGTGACCCTATTTTTTTTCAGTTTGTACACGTTTAAATTTAGATTTGTGGCTAATTTTTATGGGGAAAGTGAAAACTCCTAAAAATTCCGTAAAAATGGCGCTTATCTCTCAAAACGCTGAGGAAACTCTTTGAAGTCCTTTAAGTGCATTCTTGTTTGAGAGCTTCCAACGATAACTTCCAGAAGTAACAATATAGGAGGGGGAAGTATATGGAGTGGAAGTATAACGGAGGGGGAAGTATATGGCAGGAGAAGTATAACAGAGGGGGAAGTATAACGGAGATAGTATAAGGGAACGAAAGTATAAAGAGGGGAAGTATAACGGAGGGATAGTAAAGGGAACGAAAGTATAAAGGGGGGAAGTATAAAGGAGGGGAAGAATAAGGAAGGGGGAAGTTTTAATTTTTTTTCGATAAATTTTTAAGTTTTTTTGTCCTAAAATTTTCCGGGTTTTCCTTTTTTTAAATTTTTTCCGTGTTTTTTTTTAAATTTGCGCTTTTTTTGAAAAATTTTTTAAGTTTTTTTTTCGAAAAGTGTCAAGGTAGAATAATGGGTTCTTTGGCCTACGGATGTGCCTCTCGTAATGGGTAGAAGTATGAAATTTCTCCTACTAAAAAAATTTATAATTAAAAAGTCAATTTTTTTACACCAAAAATTCTTAAAAATATAAGGAGTAATTGGTGAAAATTTGGTGAAAATCGGATTAACGGTTCGGCCGCAGCGAATTTTTTTAAATTTCAAACAGACATACTCCGCCATTTTTTCGAAATTCAAAAATCGCCTCTTACATTCTTCTTCGTGGAGGGTATCACAATAACTTCTTTAAGGAAGTTAAAAATGGGTTGTCATCAAAAATCCGAAAATATTACAAAAAATTTTTAGAAGACAAAAAAATGAAAAACTAAAGAATTCTAGAAGACTGAAAATTCCGATTTTATTCGATTTTAGATTTCTTCGTTTCTTTCTTCTTTGGGAAAGCAAATTTCCCCGACTTTTTTTTTAAACTTCTTTTCTACGTTGTTATTTAATTTTTACTTAAAAAAATTATTATAAACGGTTTGAACACATTGTTGGCTTCTATATTCAAAAATTAATATTCGCGTCTGTAAAATGTACAGGGAAAAAAAATTAAAAAGGGAGGGTAAAAAAAAAGGCCGTTAAACAAATTGGGGGTAAAGGTCGTCGTTTCTCTAATGTTTCATTCGATTCAATTTACATTTTGAGAGAACAATCTACCTAAATTAATTAAAAGCAGGGAGAATTGTTTAGTGATAATCTGCAGCTAATAAAAAAGTACTGGAAAACGGAAAAAGTTTTTTGGTGCCAAGAAAACGACGGCCGGCACAAAAGACAAGATCGTTTCTCATCATTTTCTGCTCTTCTTAATTTTACTAGGTCGAATTATTTCACTAAAAACGGGAAAAAAATGGTTGCGGAGTAGAAAGAAAAAAAAATCAAGTGTCGGGAAATTACTTTGAAGTATAACTTAAGAAACCTTTCAAGTAATTTATAAAGAAAAGGAGATGAAAAGGAAATAACGGTGTCAAGGATTCTGAACCACTCCGGTTTCCCTTTCCATTGACTCGACTCGGAAATTCATTTAGAAACAATAAACTTCTGCCCCCATAGAAATTTTTTGAACAAATTTAAAGGCTAATTTTAAGCAGAATCTCAGAATTAATTAAAATTATTTTACTGGGATAAACTCGAAGATTATTTTTATGGTTTTTTTCTCCCATTTCTTAGATTAATTTTTAGTTTGAACGTTTCCGATAGGAGTTGGGAAGTCTGATCTACGCTTAGGCGCATCTGACGTCTCGAAGATATGTGACTCCTTTTCAACTCAGTGGAAAATTGCTTGTCCCACCCTCGAACGCCTCAATCAGTCAATCCGACGGCACTCCCGGAACCTCGCACTTTTATTTATTTTCTTCTAATTCAAACGTTCCCTCTGGAGCACTTTATAAAATTGCGAGGTCTATTTTCTTTTCTTTTTTTATCGACCGTTTTCGTTGTTTTCTAAGGTGTCTGTCACGTAATTTACGGACACGCGAATCTCGTGATTTTTCGCTTGATTTTTATTTTCTTTATTTTATCGCAAACTTGCTTTTCTTTGACAATTAGAATAAAGGACTTGGCTTAATACCACTCAACGGCTTATAATCTGTTTCTTCATATTTTTTCTTAATAAATGACACACTGAAAAGAAAACAAACCACATATAAAAAATGATAATAATAACAAAAATGATTGAACCTGTGAAAAATCCGTGCGGCCATGTTGCAACAGTTGGCAATGATGAACCCAATACTTCCAAAAAGAGTTGTTAAAACCCACGATATTATTAAAAATCCAACGCTCAGGTACGCCATAATGTGATTATATCTTAAATTTGAAAAGTTAACAAAATTTAGTTTTTGAAAAACTTACCTATCGATTTGACTAGCATTCATAGTGGCTAAAGCGTAACATTCGGTCGTTCCGTTTAAAGCTAGAAGAAGAACGGCGAAGCAATGTGTACGAAGTAAAAGAGTAGCGAGGCTATCGGCCAAAGTGGGGCCGCCGTAAAATAAAAGAAGAAGCCTCGAATATCCTTGGCCAAAGCAAACAACTACAATTCCAAGGCTAGTAACGCATCTTAAAAGCAGTAAGTACAAACGCTGCCTCATTCATTTGTACCTACAAAAAAATCAAAGTTGCCTTATATCAGAAGATAATCTTACAGCACTCTGTTCTTGAATTTGCTTATCACGTGAGACAAGCTGAGAGAAATAAAAATAGGCACTTTCTTCAATCGGACGGAACAAAAATCTCGCAGCGAGAGACCCCAGGTTATTAACAACATCATAAATCCCTTGCTCGTAAAACGTCAAAACGGCAAAAAGAGTCATAACATATCGTTCGCCTTCTGTCAAAATTTGCTTAAGAATTCCTTGTTTTAAAAAACTCCACGTCAATATGCACAATTTCCAGTCGACCGGTGCCTTAAAATAAATTATATAAAATTTTAAAGAAAAACTTGGTACCTGTCCTTCGAGTCTTTTAGGAAGAAAATCTTTGAGGCTTTTAAATGGAAAATCGTCATTTGCTTTTGTCTTTTTGTTGTTTTCAATATAATTGTAAAAATAATAGCAGTATGCCAAAGCGTAGCATATCTGTGCGACGATTTGTGCGACAGAAAAGGCAACGACTGCCGCTGACGGTTTATACAAAACCAAACATGTAAACACAATGGTTCTTATTGAAACGCTCAACGTCTCTATCAATACCTATTGAAATAATTAATAATCTGATTCTAATTAAAATCATACTTACTCGAAGTTTGACAAAAAGGAAAGCCTGCGAGACTAAAAAAAGAGGCTCGACACACATGACGAGGACGCAGCTGATGCATATCGACCAAACTCCGAGTCTGTAATGGGTCGTTATTTCCGGCTCTGGCGTTGATAAAACGTAAAGCCATATCCAGCCAAAAAATATGCACTGGACTGCACACAAAGGAACTCTAGAGAGCAAAATTTTAAGCGTCAATTGAACCTTTTAATATCTTTTTCTTGTACAAAATAAAGTTCTTTAAACTAAAGAAGAAAGAGAGAAAAAATCTCTAAAGTCAGGTCCACTCTGAGCGAGGCAGCCGAACAAGGCATTCGCTTTAGTGTGGACGTGTTTCCGAGGCCTGCGGCAGCTGAGCCGATCGGAGTCGGTACATCAAATGAATTCGGCGCTTGGGACAAAATTCGTTCGTTTCAATGTGGACGGGATTTGAGCATGCCTCGCCTCGACTCACGCACCGCAGTCATTTTCATTTTATTTTTATCACTAATTTATTTATTATCATTCTCGTAAATATTTTTAAGTGGCTCCCTTCTTACTCCACAAACATGGAAGAAATAGCTCGCCACGAATTTTTATTCTATTTCTATAAAGCTTTATAGGCCGACTTTTTCTTTTGCTTTGTTTTTCCATCAATTTTGACATCAGCAAAAATTCGGCACTCGCCACTGACACCGGTGAGTCCGACATATGAACTGAAACTGCCTCGGGGCACGATTGCCCGATTTTTGGATCGCCGCCTCGGGAGCGTTCGCGTCTTTTTATTTTCCCGCCCGAGGCGAGTCGAGGCCACCCTGCCTCGCCTCGGCTGCCTCATTCGTCCGCCTCGCTCAGTGTAGACCCGGCTTAAAAATCAAAATTTCTCAGCCTTAATAATTAGAAAAATGCCCAAAAATCCTGTGAAAAGGACTAAAAAGCCAATTACAATTTGAAGTGGAAAATTCCAAAAAGTTATAATCATAAACAAAAAATAATAAATCATTACAAGGCATAAATTTTATAAAAACATGTTTAAACAATAACTTTATTTAAAAAGCCAACATACAAAATGTTGATGGAAAACAAATTTTTAACCATAACAAGGCAGGTTTGGCACAAAACTACAAAAAAGAACCAAACTTTATACCAAATACAAACATTCCCTTATGGAGAGAAAATAAAATAAGTGGGAAAACTTTAAAAAATGTACAAAAAGTGGAAATAAGATCACACATTGCAAAAGGAATCTTTGTAGGCCTACCTAAACCCATTTTATACAACATAAATAAAAGGATTATTTCAGGAAATCAAAAGGAAATTGTACTTTATACATTTTTGATGGTACAAATTAACTGTCTTTTATAATAAATACAAGACAAACAAGTTGAGATACAAAAATATTATTTATTTTGACGGTTTGACGAGTCGAAGATGGTAACGACAGGAATGTAAATTAAAAAAAAAAAAGCTCTTTGACCTACTGCTTACGTCTTTTTCTAACACTTTTCTTCTTCTTGAGGTAAAGAGCATTGAACTTTTGTCAATTCTCTTTTGACTTTTCTTCTTTTTTGTTGATCCTTTTATGATAACTTTGAGCTAAGGAATTGATGATCGATATGACGAAATAACCGACCATGGCCAAGACGAAAAACTCGAAAATCATCCCGATCGGATTTCCGCCGGATTCCGTTTTCTGAGGGTCGCGGTAAAGCTTCGCACGCTGCATCTCGAGCATTTTTTCAAGGGCGATTTGTAATTTATCACCGAAAATTGGGATTTTTTCTAATATCTCGACTAATTTGCTAATCAAGACTTGGCTGAAGGCGGCTATAACGAACATTGTCTGTATCGCCATTTTTATAATCGCTTTCCCGATCAACGTAGCACCAAAAAACGTCCAGAATGGTACCAAAAAATGGCCGCACGTTATGCCGGCGAGATCAAACAGAGGATTCGGTATAGAAGCGCAGACTAGAATACCCATAAAGCCAACTTTATTAACAAGATCTTCAACCAAAAGTTTGGCTTTGTCTATACTTGTTATATTACTTTTATCCTTTTTTCTTCTGAAGTTCTTCAAACTCCTTAAGATCTTCATCGTCTTCATCATGTCCCGAAAGAGCGGCGCGCGCCATAAAATACGGCGGCAATTCTCCCAACGCTGTACCCGCACCCCACATAATGGCTTCCAGATGAACTTTTCTTATAATATTCCATATACTAACTGTCCAATTTACGTCAACGTTTTCCGGGCAGATGATATCATCCGGATACGGCGGCTCAGGAAAGTTAAGACCGCCACATTCATAAGCGGCTAATGTCACAGACGCTATATGTGGGCCGAGATAAAGTAGAAAAGTATGCAAACCCGTTCCGAGTCCGATAGAAGACAGTACTCCCAACCCGACCCAATATAAACTCCACAACAACTTCTTTTTGGCTAATTGTAAAAAAACTGATGAGGTCCGTGTATATTCATTAAAACACTTAAAAATATCAAAACTAAACTAAATGAGAGCAAAGTCTTCCAATACTGCAATAGTCTTGTCCCGTAATCGTACACGTTAATACTGAGCTCTTGGAGAAAATATAATGTCGTCGTTAACGGCTTTCTCCATAAGACAAGGCTTTCCCTTTCTTCCCTGAGAGCGCTTTTTGAAACGACTTTCTCCGCGTTGCTTCGCCCGTTCGACGTCAACTCGCCTTTCCTCTTCATTTTAACGTTCAGCGTCTGCAAAGTACCATTTTGATTGTCACTATTTTTTTAAGACTAAAATCTAATTTAAAAATGGGAAATCTATCAAAAATAACCTTCGTTTAATACCCCTTTTACCTTGCGTGGACGAACCATCGTGTTCATTAATTAAAAACTCAAAACTAACAGATTTCAAAAATAAATCTCTTATCTTGCACTAATAAAATTTTTATAGTGTTTGACAATTTTTAAACAAATAAGAACGTGGACCAATGAAATTCAGTGAAAAAATGGGACCACAACAGTCTAACAAAAGGTTCAGTAAACTGCAGGCCAATTAACAACGGATTAAAATTTGAGTTTTACCACCAATGAACAGGATGCTAGGGGGATGGAGCTAATGATTGTTGACATTTGTGAAATTCTTAACTTTTCATAGGCAACTTTGGTTGTCTTGCGTTTTGTACAATTTCCTTTTTTTTCTCGAAATAAACCCTTTGGATAAAATAAAAAGACTCACGTTAGCCAAAGGAGGTTGATAACTTGGGGCCAGTTGTGTTCGGTCGTTTTCGAAAGCGATGCCCTTCTGAACGCTTCACGGCTTAAGAACAAAATCGTCGATTCTAAAAGTAATAGACGAACGTTCATAACACCGACGACCGCTTGTGAATATTACGTAAAACGAACGCATTCAGAAGGAACGTAACTACACGGAAACCAACCTAAAATCCGGGCGATATAAAGAGACAAAAAGACACGTCATGAAAACTACCTGAAAAATGATATTGAAAGAGGCATTCTGAAGGCTACTTTCTAAAAATTTCTTTTCCATCTTTTCCTCACATATTTCACACTAAATACACGACTCCTGCCAGTCTGACAAAATAGTGCCAACTTGTCAGAAGGTTATTTTTATAGATTTCCCCAGGGGAAGTTTTTTTTTTTTTCTTCTCTTATCGAAGTTATTTTAGTAATAAGTTCTTACTTACCGCCTGCCGTATAGAAAAGAGATTATAAAAAGAACGTTCTGATCTTGAAAGAAGGTCGAGGCCTATATTTTAATAGAAAAAAATTCACTATCATTCAACCCCCCCTCTTTTACAATGTCGCCTTATCACCGGATAAAAACCTCCTTTAGGGTTTGATAGCCAGTTTTGAGTTATAAAGTGTCACATGTGTGGCTATTATTTATTTGAGGATTTCTATGGACGGTAAACATGAGAAAAAGACTGAAATAAAACCGATCCCGATTTATGTCAGTTTTCTGGTATGTCGTTTTCTTTTCACTCAGAGATTCTCATTCTTTTTGACCAGTCCCTTTACCGGTCAAAATGTGTTGACCCCATAGGATTTTAGAAATACGTTGGTTTTTTATCGGTTTAATTTTTAGGCAGGTGCTTTGGCTGGATTAACTGTTGATATCTCGCTTTTTCCATTGGATACGCTCAAAACTCGGCTTCAAAGCAATGTAGGATTTTGGAAATGTGGCGGTTTCCGTGGCATATACCGTGGCGTTGGCCCAACTGCAATTGGTGCCGCACCGACATGTAATTTTAATTTTTTTTTCTCTTTATATTTTTTATTTTCTTTATTCCAGCGGCTCTTTTCTTTGCATCGTATACCAGCTTTAAGAAAATATGCGAAGGAAAACAACTTACGGAAAGACAGCGGTTTTTAGAAAGAATGTGCGCCGCCGCTTTTGCCGAGACGGTAAAATTCCATACGAAAATTTCAAAATTAAGTTTTCTTAGATTTCATGTAACAAGAGTTCCGACGGAAGTCGTGAAACAGCGAAGGCAGGCTTTTGTCAAAGGTTCATCTTATAAAATATTAACGACAGCCCTAAGAAACGAAGGGATACTCGGCCTCTACAGGGGATTCTGGGTCACTGTTTTAAGGGACGCTCCATTTTCGATAATTCAATATCCACTTTGGGAGTATCTAAAGAAAAGATTCAACGTTGATACACCCGGCGGTGGAGCGTTTTGCGGAGCGGTTGCAGGTACGACAACTTAAATACAACGGAATTCTCATTTTTATTTCAGGAGCTTTCGCCGGTGCTGTAACAACTCCCCTTGATGTAATCAAAACTCGAAAAATGCTCACTGAAACATGCAATAGTGAACAGGGACGAACTATGCACATTTGTAGAACGATATACGATAAAAGAGGAATCAAAGGGTAATTTTAATCTTTTTAAATGTTATTTTTTTATTGGATATTGGGGTTGAATTTAGTAAGTTGTGTAGGCTACCTCAATGTCAACCTGTCTTCAGTTGGTAGTCTTGTACAAGAAACTTGGAAGAAAGGTTGTTGGTTCGATTCCCAATGAGGGCCCAACTTTCCTAACCTAACCTTCCTAACCTCTTCTCCCTTGCAATTATTAATTCCAAATTCTTACATTTAAATTTCTTTCAGATTCGTCGCTGGATTTATACCTCGAACAATATGGATCTTTTTGGGAGGGTTCGTTTTCTTTGGAACTTACGAGTCGTCTGTCCAGTATTTACAAAAGCTGTAGCTACTTTTCTAGTCTATTCGGCATCACTGATTGAGCACATCAATTAGTAGTAAATGTAAATAAAGTTATCCAAGATGGATTTGAAAAAAGGTGCCTTCTTAAGGTTTTACCAGTTTGTTAGCAGTCATTAGAAAAAATAAAATTTTTATTTTTTTACTTAAATTTATTGTTTTATTTCTTACAGTAACTTGATAGTAAACTTATTTGACATGATCAAAACGCCTTCATCTTGTAATTCTTTAAGAGCTTCGTCTAGCATTTCTCGGGTTACAACCTAAAAAAAAGGAAATGGGTTAAAATTCTTTTTTTGAAATGTAAAATTTACCATTGGAGAAGATCTCTGATGTCCTTATATAGTTTTTGGTAGGCGAATGTAGATCCTTTGACTTTATTTTTGAAGTATTCAGTAAGCGAATCGAGAAGTTCTTGTTTCTTTTTGCGAGCTGCAACACTCAAGCCTGTAGTAAGAATTGTGACGTCAATTTTTCCTGAAGAGGATCAGTTGCTGATTGCTTTAAGGCTTCTCTGTATAACCGTTTTGCTTCTTCAACATCGGAAACTTCGACAGTTTCCGAAAGCCTCATTTTGGCATGAGCTTCGGCCAAACGTATCAATGATTCAAGCTGTCTAGGATAAGCGCTTATTTGTCCACGGCCACTGCCGACTTTTCTCATATCACATATGAAGTGACCAAAAGATTACGAGCATCTTCAGATAAAGTTGGGTTATAGTTTTCCCTTGCGTAAATAATATAATCTCGAAGGATGTTCACATCAAGAAACTCATCTTCAGTCATAGCTTGAGTTTTGTGATACATAGAAACAAGATGGCGAGCTAGCTTTCTGTCATACAGCTCACTTTGAGGATCAAGCATTAAGAAGATGAGGTCGAATCTTGAAAGTAAAGTATGAGGGAGCTGAATGTTGTCGATGATTGTTCGATTTTTGTTCCATTCTGAACCCACAGGATTGGCCGCAGCTAAGATTGCTGTGCGAGCTGTCAATTGGCAAATGATTCCAGCTTTAGCGATACTTAAAGTTTGTTGTTCCATCACTTCATGTAAAACGCTTCTTGTAGAGTCATTCATTTTGTCGAATTCGTCGATGCAGCAGACGCCATTGTCAGCCATGACTAAGGCACCTGTTTGAAGAACGAGTTGACGAGTTTCTGGGTCTTTTTGGACAAAAGCGGTCAAACCGACGGCCGAAGAACCTTTTCCGCTGGTATACTGTGATTTCGGTACCAAATTATAGACATACGTCAGCAGCTGAGATTTGCTGGTACCGGGATCACCGCAGAGTAAAACGTTTATTTCCGATCTGAAAGACGAACGTCCAAGAATATTGAAGGTCTTACGAGTACCTCCAAAGAGCTGAAGAAGAATCCCTTTTTTGATGTCTTCATTTTCAAAATGGAAGGAGCAATCGAATGAGCTAATCTTTCATAAAGATCTGACCTCTGGCTTAAACCTTTGATCGCTTCAACTCGTGCTGGAGGCAATTTTCTCGGCCTGAAATTCCAAATTAATCACCCGTTAAAAAATTCATTTTTTTTACTTGTCTCCTTGTTCCAAAAGACGTTTAGAATCCACCTTATGAAAATGAAGGACATCAATATGTGTCCTATATAAGCTTTGGTTGTCCTCATCCTTGGATTGTCTCTAATTTGAACCGACCTGAAAATCCCAGTCACACTCACCCTTTGCCCAGAATGAACATGGTCGACCAAATGATTATGAACATGAAGAGATATCGTCTGCGGCGTATGCCCAGCAGGCATATCATCTACAAAAAAATGTCTAAACATCAAAAATCACATATTTAGCTTACCAGGAGATTCTTGTAAACGAACAATCTGTTTGTCAGTATAAGTGCAAAGATTGTGTACAATACTGAAGGAAAATGGAGACTGACAATTAACGCATATGTTTGGTTCTTTAACTTGACCACGATCTACTTCAACGGTTGTTGTATAATGACAGACGTTACATTTAAAAAATGCTTCTCTCATATCCGGGATGATGTCGCTCACTCTGATTACCATACCACTCACCGTAATCAATGTATCAATATCTAAAAACAAACATTACTTCATATCCTACAGCTTCCCAGACTCCTTAGGGTTCATTTTGGAATACCTTCTGGATTCAAAAGTCGCATATTACGAGTTTTGGCGATATTGAAAGGACGAATTTGGATTGAATGGACAAGAGTAGATTCAGGATGGCGTGAGTTGAAAAGTTCATTGGCCGCCATGTCAAGAGCCGGAATAACTTCTTGAGGATAGCAGATGAGCTGGCGGTACAATTCTGGATCGTACGTTTCCAAATGGGAACAGTTCACATTAAGAAATGGCTCTTCCAAATCAGCAATCTAAAACACCTATAAACAGAATAGCAGGCTATAAAGAAATTACTGTGTCCAAGCGTTTTAAATATATGTTGCCACTTTGAGCATTATCAGTATTGGCAACATCATCGATGTAACTTCCGACGAATTCTTTGATGAAGCTTTGAAACTTCAATTTACATTTGGAAGTAACAACGTCGGTACCCCAAATGACCAATGTGGAAGCAGTGGGGTCATCGTTATCAGGAGTGTTTGAATCAGGCTAAAATTTAAATTTTTAGATGAAGCTCAAATAATCAGTGATTACCTCTGAAGTTAAATTGACATGTCTTAAGTTCCTCTCTTGTCCAATGTCGACACGAGGTTTCGGTGCTCCTTGACGTTGAGAACTCGGTGTCCTGGCTGATGTGAGTAAACTTGGTGTCCCATAATTAAGAGGCGAGCTCATGTTTTCATCACCGAGAACTTTAAAGATGTTTAAAAACTAAAGTTAAGTTATTTAAGAAATTTTACTTTCGAAGTTTTGAAGGGCTTGGCCAGGCGTAAGCGGGATCGAAAAAGGATCCGATGGTTCAACGACGAAATCATCGCTTCGCTGAGAAGCTTGGGTCGGATGAGAAGGAGTGCTTCGAACGCTCCTCTTCCCCCTAGGGGACTTGGCTGGTGTATTTCTCTTCGGCGGCATCCCTAAATCACATAACATTTAACATGCAACAACATTAAACGTTACAACATCTTGAAAAAATGAGACATTTGGCCAGTAAACAATAAAAACAAATAAAGTATCCATAAATTACCTTTCTTCGATGAAAATAGAATAAAGGATCAACAAGTCTTCAGTTTATTTGACAAATGGCGACGAAGTAAAAAAGGCGGGTAAAATTTGATAACAATGATAAAAACGTGTTTTTGGCGGGAGATTCTGTTGGTCACATTGGTTACCGCTCTTCAACGAAAATGACGAGACTCTTGGCCCGTATTTTTAAACGTTCCTCGATACTGTCCTTTCCAAAAGCAAAAGACAAAAGCAAAAGCAAAAGACACTTGAACACTTGAACACTCCTTTTCATATGTGGAATATGAATTCACAGTGACAGCTATTGTACATTAAAAAAAACGCTAATTATTAAATAAATCTTTAAATAAATAAATCTTTATTTCTTTTATCCCTTAGTACCAAGTAGGTACCATTAATGGCCCAGATTTACATGGTAATGGACAAATAAATCTTATAAAACTATGTACACAATTTTAGAAATTTACAGAAAATTTACAAATTTACAAAATCTTATAAAACTACACAATTTTAGAAATTTACAGAAAATTTACAAAATTTACAAGCGTTGAAAACGAAACTTAATATCAATTTCTGAAAATTTTAATTCGTATAAAACCAAATTTATTGATAAATTATTACCACTAAATTTTTCGGCTTCATGGTAAAAAAGAAGAGTATAAAACCCCACCCTCCTGTCCCTCCACCGCAGACCTGTACAAACATGTCCTGGAAGCTTTCCTTCTCTCATTTTACACAGGTTGAGTAAAATTTCAAATATCTTTTATTACTAAAACCGTCTGATTCGAATTCTAATCTAAGCTCCGTTAACTCAAGATCCTTTTTCTCAAGGTTTCCTCGATAATCCTCTTCGAAAATCGTCCATTGGGGGGGGGGGTAATTAAGAACACTCACTTTAAGAAAATTATAACACATTTGTACTTCACAACTTTTTATTTCTTAACGTAGTAATTTTATTCATAAAATCTTCTACTCTTGACTGCGAAATGTCTTCCTTCCAACTAACAAACAGTTTGAAAACTAATTTAATCTTAAGAAATTAACTTACTCTCCACGATTTTTAAAATATGATCCAATAATTAAAGCATCTGCGTTTAGATATTTTTCAACATTGTCAATATCGACACCTGATCCAACAAGCACTGGAATGCCCACAGTGTTTTTAACATCTAAAATTTTTTTAAATCTAATTAGGATTATGAGAATGAAACAAACTTTTAACGTCATTAGCGTCTGCAGGGCATCCTGTTGCCGTCCCAGTTATAATAAGACCATCGCTTAAAAAGAATTCCGCTGCTTTCGCAGTCTCTTCAAGACTGACATCGCTTGTGATAGAATGCGAGCTGAAAAAATTGGATGAATAATAACCGCTTGCGATGTTTTTACCTATGTTTTTTCTTAATATCAGTAAATATTAAGACGTTCTGGCAATCTAAGTATTTCCTGTAGCGAAGAAGCGACCCTGCAGAAGCTTCTAAATATCCTTCATCGCCGACATGTCCAAAAACGAAACTTTCAGCTCGTATAAAATCGAGTCCACAAGAGTTGGCGACTGCCAAAGCTTCTTTGTTTCCTCCAGCTAAAATCTAAAATGGTCTTTTGTTTGCATTTCCTTTTTGCCTCCACTACAGGCAAAGACCCCCCCCCCCCCCTCTTAACTAGTTTTAATATACCTGCACACCAATGGGTTTTGACCTAAAAATTCTTTTAACTTCAGCACAAACTTTGTCATAGATGATACAACTTCTGGTCCAAAACTACTTCTTTTAATATATGGGATATCATTCATATTTTCGACCATAATCGCATCCTAAAAAAAAAAAAGAAAACCTTAGTGGGTCAGTGGTCAAGGTCTTTGACTCGCACCACTGAAGCTCAAAGTCGTGGGATAGAGCAATATGGTGAATGCCCACACTCCCTACCCCGTGGTTATGGTTGATGACGAAGACAAAAATAGTATTTAAAATACTTACAACATTTGATTCTTTATAAATTTCAGCTTCTAGGCACGCTTTTTCAATAATTTTCCCCATAGAACCACCATATTTAGGAGCTCCTGCAAAAAAAAGAAGCGGGAAATGAGCACGCCTGACGTCATATGACGTCACAACCCGTCCCCTTTAGTGTTCAAAATTGAAAGTGCACAAACCGAGCATGTGAATCTCGCGCCTGTGGGCCTTTTTGGCCATTATTTTGTGTTTTAATTTATAATTTTCTTATTTTGTCGATCCGAACGTTCAAATTATGGATATTTACGAAATGAAGGTATGTGAAATCATTATTTTATTATTTACCCGGTAGTGCAGACACGTGTATCATCCCAATGACAGATGGTTTACCCGATTTGAAGATTTTTAAAAATTTATCCATCATTTCCCTTATTTTGGATAATCAGGTTTTGATTATTTAACCTAAATTAATGAAATATGACTAAGTTCGATCTTTTTATCGCACCACGTGCTCGTTTAGGTTCAGAATTGATTGGTGACACGCGGGCTGCGGCACGCCCTCATTCATTATCGATTCTCGTTGTATCGATTAATAATTAAAAATTTAATTATTTTCGAAAATTTTGTTCACTTTTAGTTTCAGCACCCTTTATGCTAAGGAAAAGTCGCTATGGAGTCATTTTTGCTTTGGTAATTGCATTTTGTACTAATACCTCACATCTGGTGAACAGTGTTGCCAGACGACTTCATTGGTTTCCCTAAAAGGGTTTTATCCCCCCCCCCCCAGATTTCCAACTATTCCCCCTAAATTTTTTTTTATAAGTATAATGTGAAGAAAAATTATTGCGATAGGTTTTCTTTTATTAATAAAGGTTTTAAATAGACTTTGCAAGGTAATAAACTAATAAATAACCATAAGACAATAAACAAGAACAAAATAAAAAATAAAATTTAACTACTACTTCTACCCCTAAAATACCCCCGAAGGCCTAAAATCCCCCCAAATTTAGGGGGAAACCCCCGATCTGGCAACACTGGGTGAACTCGCACTCCCCTGAATGGTAAATGTCATACCTGAAGGAATATTTTCGCATTCTGCTTATCGACCTCGATAGTTTTGCTACCTGGGAACTTGCAAAAGCTAGAAAGGGTCCCGCAGACAGTGTCCTTTTCTAGACGCTTTGCTATAAAAGGAGGAAATAAAACAAATTTTAGGTACTCATATTTATTTTTATAATTTTTTTTTTTGACAAGTAACTGGTACAATTTTCGACTCTTAAAAACCATCAACAACTTCCATCATTTCATGGCATTTATGGAAAAAAAATAACCCTGCCTTTTTTTGTCTAAAGACGTCCCTAATCAATAACAGGAATTAATAAAGCACACGATGAACTATTTACAATCTAACATACAATAGCAATAATTGAAATGGTGTTAGAAATGGCATAAAATTTTCTTTATTTCATTTTAATATGAGATCACTTCTACTATTGACTTGTTAAAAAAAAGAAGAGGGGAAAAAATAACACCCACTATTTTTTACATACATACAACCTAACATACTTCGGTAATTTAATACATTTCGCTATTGAATAGCTAATAAAATACTATTATAGTATTTGAAAATGCGATTGCAACAGTCCTTGTCATAAAATTTCTTTATCCATAACATTCTCATATTAAAATAATATTGAACACTCATCGGCTTTTTTAAAAATGGTGTTTAGCACTAATTTAGGCTTTCTATGGACAAAAAATAGGACAGAAGTTTTTTTTTGTTTTAGCCCCTCGAAAGGCACTTGTGAGAATTCATTGACTATTTTCGAAATTTCATGAAAATCCTATTGAACGGTCAATATATTTTTTCCCTACCATAAATATTCGCAAACATTAACCACGATTCCTTACAACACAATTACAATATGACATTAATATAAATAATAAAATATTAACTAATTTAATAAAATATTTTACATTATACAAATTAAAATATAACATTTTTAAATTAAAAAAGGTATTTTTTTATACAAATAAATATGGTACTTAAAATTAAAAAGTTAAAAAAAAAAGATGGTGTTAAATTTTTTTGTGACTTTCATTTTTTATCACACTATTCTATTTTTTGAACTTAAATGAAAGACTGTGGATTATAAGATCGTCGAAAGTTAATAATTTTTAAATTCCTTTTTCATTGGTTCATTTACAGATATGCGGTATTTTACCTAATAATGTATGTACATCATGATTATTATAATCAAAAATATGAAACCCCCCGGAGGATGAAAAAAAAGACAGAGTTTTATTGCATTTTGTACTCTGCTTTACAATACAACTATCTAGATAAAAAATAAAAAGAAACGAGAAAAACTACTTATTTTTTAGACTTTTAGTGCACACAGGAAGCCTTATTGTGAAAAGGAAAGCTGTGTGCTTTTTGACTTTTTTTTTGTTTTTTAAATAATTTTTTCGTATTTTTTTTGTTTTTTTAGTTTTGGAGGTGGGTTTAATAGCACTTTCGGTTGTTGTTGGCGCCAGAGTGGTTTTTCTGCTTGTCGCACCTTCTTTGCTTTTTGTTCCTTTTGTTGGTCTCTTTGACTTTGTTATTCCTCTCCATCTGCTTCGCTTTGAGTACGATGCTATCTTTTAATTTTTCTTTCTGAAATTAAATGTTTTATGAATAATAAAGCTTTTAGAAGTGGGGAAAATTACTGACCTTTTGGGCAGCGAAGGCTTGAGCTTGCATGTTTTGTACTTGATTCAATTGTAGGGGAACGCGGTTCCTTCTGGGCGCGGGCGGAGGGGGATTCGCCCTCGCTGGGGAAAGACTCCGAGTCCTCGGAGGCGGTAAAGTCTCCCTCGAAGGCTGAGCGATCCCCCGATGATGGTAGACGCTCATGCTCGGGTGCTCGATGAGCAGATTCTCGAGCGGTGAAGTTTCGACGAGCACAGGGCCCGTCGAGGTAAAACAAGGAGGCGGCGTAACAAACCACGACTCCTCCATAGTCAAACAGGGCAAAGAAGTCGTTGACGACCGTCGACTCCTTCCACCTAAAAGCAATTTGTCATTTACGATGAACCGGACAAAGACCCTACTTACTTAGAGCATCGACCATCAGCCATTCGTCCTCCTCCTCGCTGATCTTCAGTCTTATTTCCTCTTCCTCCGATTCAGGTCCAGGTACTTCAGGTTCGGGATTAGTCGATGAGTCTCCATAACCCAATAAATAGCTTGCCAAGTTGAACATTTCTTGGATCTGAGATCTGTAATAGACATTCCGTTAGAGATGATATTAAAAGAGGGAGGTGGATGATCAAGGGCAACTAGCTCAACCCTTTTTCTTCGCTCAAGGTAAAAGAGATGTTGACCTATCTAAACCTTGAACGCTGATCTAATGAAAGGCAAGCAAAACGTCCTTTTAAATGCACTTCCGTTTCATGCTTTTCATAATAATTATTAGCTCAATTTTCGATTAAACATTTTTGTCTAGACGTTAATATCAGCCATGATAAGATAATACTGATATGATTTTTGTATTTTCTCACAAAAATTCTAAAAAGTTTGTCAAAAGACCGGAACTACTCAGATTTCATGACGCGGACGTTCGGATCGATATTTTCACATTTCGGCCCTCCAATAAAACCAAGGGAACTTTTCTGTAGTTCTTTCATGCAAAAACTTTTATTGTTTTTCATTTTCTGTCACGCCCAGGATCAAGTTCAAGGAATTTAAAATTTAGATCATTCCGTCTAGACGATCATAAAAACTGATGACTAAATTTTGAAAAAAACAAAGGACAGTTCTCGTTTATTTTGTTAGCGATGCCTACAGTCATGGTACACTGTGTATAGTAATTAAAGAGAGCGTATTTTCCGTTTTATAAACGCCCACACGCTTTTTAGATATTTTTTCTAAAATATTTTCGAGTGCTGGTTAAGTGAGGCCAATTGATGCATAAAAACCGCCTAGTTTATTAAACGACCACGTGTGAAAACCGTGATCGTACCCCAAGGTTGATTCTGGGAGCTTTTTTTCTACCATTTTAAAGCCTTTTTAATCAAAAATCTGACACATATTACAAATCCCATGTATTCACTATTTTTTCTCTCTCGCTATGCGTTGGACCGTGTTGTCAAGGTTACGTTTGGTAATGCAGCCGAGTCTCAATTTTCAAGGATTTTCGATCTTTTTTTTTCTCTCTCTTAAATATTTTTTAAGTGGCAGGTGCGTACATGAAATTCAAATTTTACATCTGGGGAAATGATGGTCGTTCTACATACTGTATCCTGTTTTGAAAGGTACACATTACGAAAACAAAGACTGAGGTCTTTCAACTTATGAATTAACGTTGATCAAAAGACATTCACGAACGGTTTTTTAAAGGCTTTTTATTTCGGAAAGCTGCTAGTGATGGCCTTATGCTAGACCAAAGTCTGCCAGTCCTTGTAGTCCGAGGACGTTGAGGTAGCGAAAGAGGGTCAAAAATAAGAAACCGTTTATATCTTGGCGGAAATTTTGGCTTTAATTTTGGTTTTCAGAGTTTGAAAACAACTTTTTTGCCAAAGTGGGCAGTGGTAAAGAGTTGGTGGCAATGGTATAACGATGCTAGTGCAGCAATGGTATAAGCTGCTAGTGCAGCAATGGTATAAGCTGCTAGTGATGGCCTTATGCTAGACCAAAGTCTGCCAGTCCTTGTAGTCCGAGGACGTTGAGTTAGCGAAAGAGGGTCAAAAATAAGAAACCGTTCATGTATCATGGAGGAAATTTTGGCTTTAATTTTGGTTTTTCAGAGTTTGAAAACAACTTTTTTGCCAAAGTGGGCAGTGGTAAAGAGTTGGTGGCAATGGTATAACGATGCTAGTGCAGCAATGGTATAACGATGCTTGTGCAGCAATGGTATAACGATGCTGTGCAGCAATGGTATAACGATGCTAGTGCAGCAATGGTATAAGCTGCCAGTGCAGCAATGGTATAAGCTGCCAGTGCAGCAATGGTATAAGCTGCCAGTGCAGCAATGGTATAAGCTGCTAGTGCAGCAATGGTATAAGCTGCTAGTGCAGCAATGGTATAAGCTGCTAGTAATAGCCTTATGCTAGACCAAAGTCGGCCAGTCCTTGTAGTCCGAGGACGTTGAGGTAGCGAAAGAGGGTCAAAAATAAGAAACCGTTCATGTATCATGGAGGAAATTTTGGCTTTAATGTTGGTTTTTCAGAATTTGATAACAACTTTTTTGTCAAAGTGGGCAGTGGTAAATAGCTGGTGGCAATGGTGTAACGATGCTAGTGAAGCAATGGTATAAGCTGCTAGTGCAGCAATGGGATAAGCTGCTAGTGCAGCAATGGTATAAGCTGCTAGTGCAGCAATGGGATAAGCTGCTAGTGCAGCAATGGTATAAGCTGCTAGTACAGCAATGGTATAAGCTGCTAGTACAGCAATGGTATAAGCTGCTAGTAATGGCCTTATGCTAGACCAAAGTCTGCCAGTCCTTGTAGTCCGAGGACGTTGAGGTAGCGAAAGAGGGTCAAAAATAAGAAACCGTTCATGTATCATGGAGGAAATTTTGGCTTTAATGTTGGTTTTTCAGAATTTGATAACAACTTTTTTGCCAAAGTGGGCAGTGGTAAATAGCTGGTGGCAATGGTGTAACGATGCTAGTGAAGCAATGGTATAAGCTGCCAGTGCAGCAATGGTATAAGCTGCTAGTGCAGCAATGGTATAAGCTGCTAGTGATGGCCTTATGATAGACCAAAGTCTGCCAGTCCTTGTAGTCCGAGGCGTTGAGGTAGCGAAAGAGGGTCAAAAATAAGAAACCGTTTATGTATCTTGGCGGAAATTTTGGCTTTAATTTTGGTTTTTCAGAATTTGAAAACAACTTTTTTGCCAAAGTGGGCAGTGGTAAAGAGTTGGTGGCAATGGTATAACGATGCTAGTGCAGCAATGGTATAAGCTGCCAGTGCAGCAATGGTATAAGCTGCTAGTGCAGGAATGGTATAAGCTGCTAATGATGGCCTTATGCTAGACCAAAGTCTGCCAGTCCTTGTAGTCTGAGGACGTTGAGGTAGCGAAAGAGGGTCAAAGATAAGAAACCGTTCATGTATCATGGAGGAATTTTTGGCTTTAATGTTGGTTTTTCAGAATTTGATAACAACTTTTTTGCCAAAGTGGGCAGTGGTAAAGAGTTGGTGGCAATGGTATAACGATGCTAGTGCAGCAATGGTATACGATGCTAGTGCAGCAATGGTATAAGCTGCCAGTGCAGCAATGGTATAAGCTGCTAGTGCAGCAATGGTATAAGCTGCTAGTGCAGCAATGGTATAAGCTGCTAGTGCAGCAATGGTATAATCTGCTAGTGCAGCAATGGTATAAGCTGCTAGTGCAGCAATGGTATAAGCTGCTAGTGATGGCCTTATGCTAGACCAAGTCTGCCATCCTTGTAGTCCGAGGACGTTCAGTAGCGAAAGAGGGTCAAAAATAAGAAACCGTTCATGTATCATGGCGGAAATTTTGGTTTTTCAGAATTTGAAAACAACTTTTTTGCCAAAGTGGGATGTGGTAAGAGTTGGTGTCAATGGTATAATGATTGCTCTTATAGTGGTATAACAGAGCAACGATATAACGACTGCACTTGAAGTGGTATTGCTGATGCTACGGCAGCGGTACACCTTTGATATGGCAGTAGTGAAACCTTCGGTATAGCAGTGGTATAGCCATAGGTATGGAAGCGGAATATTGTAGTGGCAGTATTATAACCGATATGGCAGCGGTGAAACGGTTGTACTTTTAGTGTTATATACCGATGGCAAAGCTAAAACCTTCAGTATGACACTTGGGTTTTATCTCGCAAGAAAAAGTGTGAATAATCCCAAAGGCGTTTTTGTTAACAATAATTATTAAGAAATATCGTGAGATTCAAACATTCCTTTTGACAAAGTAAGTTTTTTTAGCCACTTAAGTATCTACGCCTTATTTTTTTATAGCGTCCCATATCCAGGTAGTGACAGTCCTCCCACCCTAAATATTTATTTGAAGAAATTTACCTTTTTTTTAATTTATTCGAATATACAATATTCTTCCTTCACAGCCTTAATATCTGAAACAAAAAAAAAATTAATTTTTTGACCCATATTTTATTTAAGTGTTTTTATTTTTTCCAGGGCCGGAAGAGGTCAACGAACTCCGCTAAAGGGACCAAAGTTTCTCAAAAATGAATCAAGTAATGAGAATTTTTAATATTGAACAATATTGCGTATTAAGGAAAGTAGAAAGTAGAGGGGAAAAAAAGGCTGTTGCGTAGTTCGATGTCGGATGATCATCTGAGAATGATAAGTTAACTTAGAATTTAAAAAAACGTTTCGAAACAAAAAAAATTCTTTGGCTCAATTTCAAAGAATCTTTGTTTTATAAATTAAAGAGGTTCATTGCCGATTACATCATTGATGCTTTGCCAAAATTTAGTTTTAAAAGAGTAAAATTCCTCTTTTTTTTAAATTTATTTTTCTTCAGTAGTTTTTTTATTTAACGTAGAGAAGTCGTAATTCAACTGGAAAAACAAGTTTTTTTGAAATAGACCACTTTAGTCTATATGGGTCAGTATCTTCCTCTTTTAGAGCAATCTTCATTGCTTCGAAAGCCTTCTGTATGAGGGGAAAGGAGTCAAAAATAAAGGACCTACATTGACCTATTTATAATTGTTTTTCATTTTCATTGTCTAAATAACTAGAACGTTGACTCATTTATTACTTCCTTCAATACTCCAGGATTAAACACTTGCTATTAAGAAATCGGAGTTTTAAATATTTCGTCACTTTTTGAAGGCCATGCTTTTTGTTGCGCGGTTATTCATACTTATCAGCCATTTTGTTTAAGGCAAATTAAAATATTGAAAGATATTTTTTTAACTTTCCCTTATCAAATGGTGTTTGTAAAATAAACTATTAGAACATGAGAATGAATATGGTGTCATTTTTTTGATTATACGACGCCATTATAGTCACGATGAAAGAGAGAAAAAGTCAAAAGACAATTTCGTTTTGCTTATATAGCCGTTCTATCGAATAAATAAATTTTTTATTAGTTATTGCCAACAGTGTTTAATATCAAGAAGGCTGAGAAAATGGCGTTATTTGCGACTGCATGTCGAGTCACTGACCTTTTCAATTAAAACTGCAATTCTCTTTGAATCAAGGTTTTTCATGACAATTAGGAACGCCAAATCGGCGTTTAATAAACGAATTAACGCTAGTTTTGTTTGTTAAAAAAGTCAAAAATAGATTTCTTTGTCCGAACTCGCGGTGCATACGAGGGAGGGGAAGGGCATCACGATGTTTGCTCGTGATTCCGTAAAAAAAAAAAGGAACTTGTAGGAATACTTGTAAAACAGCCGGAGGATCACGCGTTCTATTTAATACGAGGACCCCATTTTTTTCTGTTTATTAAAAAATATAAAATGAAGAATTTCTGGGTTATTCACGGATGGAAATACTGTCACGCAAGTCCGGCCTGAAGCATTGAAATTCATGACTGAATAAGCATTGTCTCATATTTAGGTCGTTTATTTTCTTGTATGTCCATTGGGTGGAGTCTGCTGTAAGTTCTTTAGCTGGCAAGAGGAAAATGGCCACTTCTATCTTTTGTTCTCTGAATTATCTTGTTCATTGTTTTAGTTTACTCAACTCTCAATTGCAGTCATTTGGGCCACAGATTTTATCATCTAATGACGTTTCCCAGTGCATCATTTTTTTTGTTTTTGTTTTTCTATCTTATCTTGTTTGCCAAAAATCTATAACTTTTTTTTTACATTCTTCATTTGTATTCGATTTTTGTGCGTATTGTGTTTTTCCGCTTGACAAACTCAGATAAAGAGTATATTGCGTATTTAGATGACTTAGAAATCGGCTAGTGACTGATTTATAAACCCGTTTGCGTTTTTTTCGTATCCGAGGTCGAACATCTTGCATGTCTATGCACGATAGGGAACCTTGGCCTTCAAAGTCAAAGGATTCTTTTTTCTTATAGCGACAAGCCGCGCTAAGGGCAAGCACTACTGTTACGCGGGTCACCCACCTCACGTTTTTCCGACGGGTACACGGGCAACGCGCACATTAACCGCAATTCGCCTTCTATAAAGCGGTCCTCATGGGGCAACCATTACTCCTAATAATATACTTTCTTGAAGAAAAAAAAAAACTTTTCTGCCTACATCGAGGTTACCTTCTTCCTAGAAAATAATTGCATTTTGCTCGTCAAACTCGTCATTTCCAGATAAATCAAGACGGAGAACTATTATTACATACACCATTTTAATTTTTGATTATACCCAGCCTGGAAAAGAGCCTTTTCTCTTGCTTCTACCAGGACTAAAAAAATAAAAGAAATCTTCCTATAAGTACCACTCAGAATTATGGACTTGCCACCCAGATTAGTTCATTTTTGAGCCACCAGTTTTTAGGCTTCACTTTCACGTGATAAGGTAGCTTTAATTATACCAATTAAGGTCAAAATGTGCCTAAAATAAAGGCATTATAATGATGAATATTATTTATTTAAACTTTGAATAAGGCCACTCTGCCAATTTGAGGCAAATTCTGCGTTGTTTACTCTCATTTGAGGATAGGGAGAGCAGTGCCCTTCAAGATGAGGTTCAATAACCCATTCAACAACCCTCATCAGCCCTTTCCTAACAAATCTAACTGGAACCCACAAAAACCTGTCTTCTTCTGTCATCTTTTTTTCACCGATGACGTCACGATCTAAAAAAAATGCATTCTGATTTCATACTAATTTTAGATTTGAATGCCAAACTATTCAAAATTCCTCCCTGGTTGCCCTCAAATTTAACCTATGACGTCACTGAAACGTCAAAATTATTTTTAAAAACCCAAGAAAATCAAATTAAAATAAGATGATATAAAAAGGGCGTCTATAATGATCTATTTTTCAATCTTTCAAGTTTACGAGATAGAAATAAACGTCTAGTTTGACATTTTATGATTTGGCATTCAATGTCGAGATGTGCTATTTTTGACCTACAAAATAGAACCCTATAACCTTTGATTTTGGGCCATTTTTTTTCCACCTCAAAAGGAAAATTGTGAGTTCTTTGTCTAATTTGAGAACTCGTATTGATTGTATGTTTTTGCTTTTTCGCGACCCCATTTCGTAGCAACCAATGGTAAAAAAGGTTTTCTCCGTAACAAAAGAAAAAGGAAAAAAAAATCGATTTTTTTAGAACCACTCAACTTCGATACTTCGTGTACACCATTAACGAAAAACAGGGTTTCTAGATTAGCCACGATAATATCCACGGTCATAAATCAATATTTCGACCTCTTCTTTCCCAACTAAAAAAATCTTAAATAATTTTACGTACCTTAATTTTATTATTATTTTTGTATAAATATGCGTGTTTTTTATATATTTTTTAAAAAAGTTGTATTAAAAAATTGCTTGATAACTTTTAAATTGCTCGACTAAATAATTCAGTCTTTTGTTCACTTATACACACACACAGCACAAATGTATATAAAATATATAATTTATAAATATAATGTTCTTTTATAATTTAACAAAAAAAATGTATTGTTGATATTACGAAGTGAACTTGTACGAGCTTCTTTGTTTACTGGTTTGGTCGAGGGACCTTGGCGTTTGTCGAGCTCGGGATGGTGGAGGGTGAAATCAGCTGTCAGAAGTTTTGGTGGGGGAGAGCTCGATGTTAGTCCGTGCGGGGGGTCGAGGGGATCAGCTGGGTGAGGAAAACATGCGCTCTGGAAGGAGTCTTTTCGGGTCGTTTGAGCGGCGACGAAGAGGGAGTGGCCGGGGGTGAGGTAGATCGAGGCCCCGGAGGACCTGGGTACCTACTCCTACATCGATCTGCTCCGTTTGGAAATTCCCATTTTCATTTCAGACCTTTTTTTTCCATTCTTTTTTTGACCGTTTCACTTCTTGAGAAATGAAAGTCATGTAGGACGCTCAAGTCCAAATTACTGTATAGAACTATTGAACCTATTTTTTTTGTGTAAATAAGTAAAACAAAAAGTCCTCAACGCAATAGCGAAGGAGCCTCGGGAATCATCCTCTCAATGTCCTCTTCAAACCTTAGTCCTTTTGGCTTTCCAAGTTTCGCTCACCGATAGCACCGGTAGCGACCGTCCCAGGACACTCGAAGGCTGATGAACTAGCCAGCAAGGGATCGAAAAACGACTCCCATTGGGGCTGAGCCCTGCTGTCACATTGCGAAAAGTGTGGGGAGAGAACTCCATGCCAAAAAGTTCTTCAAAGGACTAGAACGTAGATTCACGGCAGAGCTGAATAGTAGACTCTAGTTGCCATTAGTAGTAGCTCCACTATTAGGAGGACCTTCAGCACCAGAAGTATGAAGACAATGATCAAATGATCATTTCTATGGCATGTGACATCAAAATGTCTTTAGGTCATTTCAGTTTTAAGATTCGTACTGGAGTCCTCACTAAGAGATTCCTGTGTGCCAAAAAACCTACCGACCCTCAGGGTCTTAAGAGCTCTATAGCATCACAGATAACTTTTTTAAAATTTGAGATTTGAACTCAATCACAGTTGACCATCATTCACCGCATTAAAAACCCCGGAAACGCTGACTCAGCCAATATTCCACAGCGAAACGATTTCCGTTATTCGCCGGTGTTTCCTTCGTCTGAATAGTTGTGACAACATAGGAATTGCGGAGGGGTTCTCGAACAGCCGGGAATATTAAGTTGGCACAACTGAAGAAAATCCCCAAAAAACAGTTCATCGTAGCTTTCTTTGTCCTAAAATAAGAAACTCAATTTAAATACAAAACTCCCCAAAAAAATTGTCTAGACTTTTGATTTTGTCCTTCAATTTTCATTGCCATTGTCAATACGTCAATCCTTAAAATCACGGAATAGGTAATTTTAGTTCGCAATTTAAAAAAAAGACTTGCTAAATTTAGGTGTTACAACGCATTTGGCATACGGCCCAGTTCGAAACAACTGATCTTGGCGATTTAATTTTCGTAGGACCATTTATAGGTTTTTAACCCCAAAATATGTTCCCTAAAACGTCTATAGAATTAATTTTGTCAAAAGCAAAAAATTTGTTGGCACCCCCGGTTATTTTGCCAATAGAATCTATTTAAAAGTTTGCATTTCGAGAGCTAATATAATCAACACGTGCCATGCAGTCTGGCTTTCGTCTTTGATCGAATGATATCTTACGTCACCGATATTAATTAACCAGTTCAAACAATCCTTTTATTTATTCTGAAAAATATTTTACTCAAATGACAAAGCGAATTTCTCCGGAGGAAAATGAATCTCACACGTGCTGAAGTGTAGGACGGTAGTTACCAGGTGTAATGACGAATAGAAAGGAGTGGTCTTAAAATAAAAAGAAGAAATAGCGAGGGAGAGAGAAAAAAAAGAAGCATTAAAATCTAATTCTCTAGAGGATTACCTTGTGCACAAGGACGTAACGCAATTCGTATAAATGCATTTTTTTAATAGCTAAAACTCATTTTAGTAGCATCAACGATGTTCGATTTAGCATGAAAGGACATGTCCGGCCATCCGCTGAAGACCTAAAGACATTTTGATGTCATATTGCCATAGAAATGATTATTTGAATAGATTGCAGCGTCTCGCCTTATGAATAGAAATGAGATGATGTCATATCTCAAAAATAAGTACTGTTAGCTTTTTTTTTAAATACTTTATCTTATTGTTTGAGTTTTTTTTTCGATGAGGAAATGAGAATGCATTTTTTCCACTATATTTGATAAATTTAATTAGATTTTTGCCATTTAACACGACCCTAGATGTCTCATAAGGAATTTCCGATTAGACTTAATCTCCGTTTAAAGAAACAAAGGGCAAAAGTTCGCTACGGTTCAAAATCTCGACGTTCTGGCAGTTAGTCACAAGTTTCGCATGTAAAATGTAAATTCGCTCACATAAAAGAGACGACCCGATTGTCAACGTAGCGTGGAGAGCGAAGAGCGAGACAGAAATAAATAAAAAACCGAGTGAGATAAACGAGATGCCAATCCCTTCCGTGAATTATTTTGCGGTCCTCTACGGACTAATTGATTTTCTAGCCCTATCAAATGAGGGCTTGTGCTTCCTCCAAGGAAACTCCCGATAAAACTTTTGCTTGAAAAGTAGGTGAAGCTCTCACCTTGTTGGTAATAATGGTAATAACTGATAAACTAGCAAAAATTCGATATATCGAGGAAAAAATGCAACTTTTTGTTAGCCTTGAACATTCTCGTTAACATCGTTAGCGTCTCCATTTTTTTCTGTTAGAAAATGGCCTAATTAATTAAAAATGAGGTCTCTAATGTCTACTTTGCTTTCTCACCTGCGACCTTTTGACATTTGAAGAGAACGCATCCAACCCTGAACTCACGTCCTCTCCATATTTCCATCCTACTTTATTTTTTCCCCCTTGAAACGGATATTGCGCCTTTTTACTAAGTTTTCTACAAGTGCATTATCCTTGGGTCACGCTATTAAACTGCATAATTTGAGAGCTCCGTTCCCCCTCTTCCGTTTTCCCAGAATTCGAAATCCAGCCAGGAAGTCGAGGGAAAACAATCGGGGAACGTCGGACTCGTTAGGAAATCAAGATTCGCATTTTTCGAATCCGACGTTTCCGTCCCGTGTACATCATCCGGCCTTCGAAATTAACATTTTAATTATACGTATAAACGACGTTTCTAATTATTGTTTCTGTTTTTCAGGTAGATGGCATTGTTGAACAGTCGGCAACTTGAACGTCGTAGTCTCTATTGCCAAAAATTTTATAAAAAGCTCCCTGAAAGTTCTTTTTGACATGGCAGACCTGACGAACGGTTATTACATCTAATGGTTCTTCCGAGCTTATCTTTGATAGATAAGAAGGGGCAAGTTCAAGCATGATGTATGGCTTCGGAAGTTTCATGCGTTTTTCCGCAAGATGTCTTTTTGATGTTGTAGTTGTATATTTTAAATAAAATGTTTTTCTACTTTCTTTATTCTTTTTCATTTGAATCCTCCAACTCGTTATCGAGGTAAGTCGTTGCTGATTTTGGATTTTTTCCAACAAAAAATTTTGAAATAAAAGTCGTTTGTTTCTTTTTTTATAGACGTTATTTCTGATAAAGAGCGTCAAGGCGATGACATTTAAGACTTCTCGTTAGAATCAATTTTGTAATTTTCCGACCCTTGCACTCGGATAAACCTGCTGCGAAAACCGGTCTTTATCTCGTCTATTTAATGAGTTCTTTATTGTACAGTAGTCGCCGGTTTTTCTATCTACTGTATTTTTCATCTTCCAGTGGTAAAGTCACGATTCCGTGCTCGGTTCTCGAATGTCCGAAAAAACGTTACGGTGAACCGAGCACCGCTAGAACGAATAGAGGGGAAAAAAAATCCTTCGGAAGCGTAGAAAAAAGGTCGCTTTACAATCTCGAGTTTATCTCGACAATACGATGACACCATTGATACGAAAACACGAACTTTTGGAAGTTTTCCACTATTCGAATATTCTTCCACTTGTTGAAATTCTGGACTGAGTCATACCTTTTTTTGTTCCAGATACGTTTCCTGCTCTTAATTCGTTCACTCGAGCATGATTTTATGTCGGCCCCACTTACCGCAAAAACGGACTTAAAAAAACCTTTTCTTGAACAGGTGTGGCTCTTTTGTCTAAAAAGGTGTTCGTTATGAGCCAGGTCAAACACACCCCCAGAAGGTTGGATACCCCATGGTTCCCGGAGACTAAGTAGGTCAAATCAAATATACCCGATGGCTCCCGCTTCTAGTAATGCGACATACCCGATGGTTCCCGTGTTTTTTTGCAACGCAGGTATCAATGAAGAACATTTCAAACCCAACACCACAAAATGTGTTTAAGAACACTCACTGTTATATATCTGGGACCCATCGGGTATGTGGCAATTTTCAGCCCGGGACCCATCGGGTATATTGCAATTTTCAGCCCGGGACCCATCGGGTATATTGCAATTTTCAGCCCAGGAACCATCGGGTATAGTGCAATTTTCGGCACGGGAACCACGGGTATGTGGCAATTTTTAGCCCGGGAACCATCGGGTATATTGCAATTTTCGGCCCGGGAACCATCGGGTATATTGCAATTTTCAGCCCTGGAACCATCGGGTTATTGCAATTTTCAGCCCGGGAACCATCGGATTATTGCAATTTTCAGCCCGGGAACCATCGGGTATAATTATCTCGTTTTGGGAACCATCGGGTAAAGTACCCCCCAGAATTCACAGTCGAAGACCCTCGACCACCAACCCACGAAGTACTTAAGATCTTCGTTTTTAATCACTTTTAAGAGCCCCGGATGTGTTTCCAAATCGGAAATTCCTAAACGTTTTTCCAAACTTCTGATAAAATTGACGTGTCGATTATGAAAATGAGATATTACAATAAGGTCAACGTCCGTTTGTGCAATGAAAAAACACCTTTTTTTTTAGTTAATAACTTAAAAAAATGAAAACCAAACAAAATCTTCGTTTAATTTTAGCTAAAAAAAAATGAAAATTTGGCAAGCATACTGTGGAATTTTGGCAAAGAACGTAAAACTTTGAATACACTTTGCGTAAGGGACCTAAAACGTTTTCTTTTCTTAAAAAAAAATCTCTTGAAATAGTTTTTATTTCGAAAATTGTTAAAAATTTACACAGAGTAGCCCATATTTAAAAAGTTCCCGCAAAAAAAGTTTTTCGCTCTCATGAGGCGGAGAGAACGTGCCCGTCGCCCGTTTTTAAAGCTCCTCTTGGTGTCATCGTGAGATGCTTGTAAAAGAATGGTCTTCTGTTTACAAAAAATACTTTTTGACCTACCAGGCATTAAATAGAGAACCATCCGTCATTCTGTTACGTTTCCTTGACCCCATCTTTCGTTTATTTTTAATATTAAAAAAAAAGGTTTAAAATTTGTTTTCTTGCCTCATATGAAAGATTTGGCTGACCTTGCTTCCGCCAACGCGTCTTTTTCAACTAAATTAAGACCTTATGCAACTCCTATGCCAATTGGCCCCTAGTGAATTTTTCAACTAAGAAGGCCTCTCGATTTATTTTTAGAATTCTTTCTTTTCAAGAGCAAGGCTTTATTTTTTTTAAAACGCTCTCTTCTGTCCGTCAAAGTGATAAATGAGCTAACATAAGGAGATGGAATTCGTCGAATCCCTGTTTTTGTTTTTCTTGGTTTTTTAGTCAAAGAATTTGACGGAATTTTCCTTTTTTTGATTTTTTAGGCAAAAAAAACTCCATTTTTATGGGGTTTCCTCAGTTTTGTGGTACAAAATTCCATTTTTACTGGATCTTCAGGAGTTTTCTTCGCTTTTTGATGGAGAGGTCCCATTTTTCAGAAATTTTCATTTTCTTGGTTTTATTTATTTACTCTTAGACGTTTAATTATTTACTCTAGAAATGTGCACGTGTTTTAAGTAAAATGATGTAAATATGTTGAATTAAATGCTTTTTGGTCACATTTTTGTTGGTACTCCTGACAGGAACCCTCTTGAGCTTCACTCTTCAGAGTAACCATGTTGGAGGTTATTACGGTTTGCAGACGTGTTTTCTTTTAAATTTTAAGTTTTAGTATGTCATAAAAACTTATGTTTGAATTTTTTTAAATTATTCAAGTCCAATAAACCATGGCACAACACGGGCGGATAATCGGAATCCATGGGGCCGCCGAGCTCCGAAAATCGAGAGCGCCAAGACTTCAGAGGAGAAATTCAAAGAGGCTCAGCAGAAAATGCAGAAATCCGTGCAGAAGCACCTTCAGAACGATTACGAGTCGTCGTCAGAGGAAGAAGAACTCGAATCTGACGACATTTTAGGTATAGAAAGACAAAATTATGGAAGTTTTTAGTCTTTTTGTAGCTTCCGTTTTGAAGAACTACAGCAGTTCTGGTGGACAGCGTGAAGACTTAGGAAGAACACAGAATGTTTGGAAGCTTCTTTTCGTTCAGGCTCAGCCGTTTGCCTCATTTGCATCGCTCTCATCAAAAGGACTGAATCGATCTGGTCGTGCGAATCCTGCTACGGATTCTTCCATCTCAACTGCATCCAAAGATGGGGCAAAGACAGCATATCACATCAAAAAGTTGCCGAAGAAGTACCCAGCAAAATAAAAAATTATTTCTGGTATTGGTAAGTAATGGTATGTCATCTAAAAATTATGTCTTTATCGCCAATTTTTAGCCCAAAATGTCGTCAAGAATATGACTCGGCAAATATTCCTACAAATATGATTGTTTCTGCGGTAAAACGACCAATCCGGTCTTTCAACCGTGGCTTGTGCCACATTCGTGCGGCGAAATCTGTAATAGAAGATTGGTACCAGATTGTGGTCATTCGTGTTTACTTCTTTGCCATCCAGGTTGGTTAGTTATTTTGGATGATTTATATTTCTTTTAAGGTCCTTGCCCAAAATGTCCAAAGATGGTCAAAACGAGATGCCACTGCGGTCAAAGCGATCCGATGCCACGTCGCTGTTATGAAAAAGAATGGTCTTGCGATAAAACATGTGGTAAAAAGTTACCATGCGATAAGCACAGATGTCCAGCGAAATGCCATTCTGGCGATTGCCCGCCATGCGATAAAACGTCAATTATGAAATGTCAATGCGGTAATAAAAGCGAGCGAGTCGCCTGCTTGCAGTTGTCATGGCAATGTGATAAAGTTTGCGGGAAAAAACTCGAATGTGGTGAACATATCTGCGAAATCGTTTGCCACAAGGGTGAATGCGGTTTTGCCCTTTATCTTTACCTCGTTCTTGTCCTTGCGGTAAAGAACCTCCATACTCCCTTACCAAAGAAGTCAGCACATGCGGCGACACCTGCTCTAAAATTCTTTCCTGTGGACTTCATCGTTGCTCTCAAAGATGTCATAAACCACCTTGTGGCCCTGTAAGACATTTTTTTCATTTAACTCCTAACTATTGTATTCCAGTGTATGGAAATGGCGCACATGTCTTGATAAAAAACCTTGTCGTTGTGGCGCACATGTCAAAGAAGTACCATGCGATAAAGAATATCTCTGCGAAAAGAAATGTAAATTAAGAAGAGATTGTGGTGTTCACAACTGCAGCAGAAAGGTTCGTTTTTTGAGTGTAAAAATAAATTTTTTTGTAGTGCTGCGATGGTAATTGTCCACCATGTTATGCGATTTGTAAAAAAACTTTAAATTGCGGTAATCACAAATGCGAATCTGTTTGCCACCGAGGTCCTTGTTATCCATGCCAACAAACGGTACTTCTGACGTGCTCGAATTGCAGTCATCCTCTTACCACGGTACCTTGTGGGTAAAGAAAAAAGGTTTAAATGCAACCAGCCATGCAGGTAGTCAAAAGAAAAATCTTAAAATTTATCTTGACATCATTTTTTAGAGCGCCAAAAGACTGCGAACATGAAAACAAACATAATTGTCATTTTGGGGCATGTCCACCCTGCCGAAATGTATGTGGTAAACTACTTTCTTGCGGACATCGCTGTCCAAAAATTTGTCACTCAAAAGTCGTTGTCTGTTCTGACCCAAATTTCAAGCCTGCTACACCTTTGATGTGTAAGTTTTATCGCTGTTCTGCGCAAAAAACTGTTTTTTTATTTCAGGCTCCTTTGGAAACCTTTGGATGTTGTAAGTTTATATCGCTATGGCATTATTTAACCTTTTTGACTTTTCCCTTTCCTGAAATCTTTGGTTAGTTACAGTTGGTTCGACAGGTCATAGGTTTTAGGTTTTAACCCTTTCGAGACCGCAGGCGACTCCCAGCGGGAAGCCGCTCTATTTCTCTAAGATATTAATACCTTCGCTTCTGTGGCGCTAGCGACATGCAAAAACTGGCCATCTGTTGGGGAAGAAATGAACTATGTGATGATCACATCACTCGTCGCTTTCTGTGCTTTGATGGGCGCTGGGAAAAGTGCTGCGCCATTAGCGCAGAGAATCCGGCGTCGAAAGGGTTAAAAGCTAACTAAAATTATAGTCATTGCCAACTCAATAAGGTGACAAAAATACTCAACATGATCCAAATCGTTTCTATGCCCATTTTTTGCAATATGTTATGATGAAACATCTTTTGCGTTATCTTACTCAGTTTATGTGGTGTGAGTTTTATTATGAAAAAGGCGAGTTTCCAAGTGTGGTGAGCCTACAGGCGCAGAATGGGATGTTGCAGATTTGCTGGAATCCTGATTCGCTACAACGAAGCGATATTCGCTGCTCAGTGTCTTCTCGAGGAAGACTTTCCCTCGAAAAACTTCGAGTTTTCAGACATCTCCACCACTATCAGATTGTAGCAGGAATATCGTCGGTTTTTATAGACGTAAAGTACGAATGGAGAACTCCTGTTAGTTGGATCGTTCATCCCAAAGCTAAATTTGAAGCTACGACTCATACTTGGCAGTATGATTAGGCATGATTCAGTTTAATATGTTTTCAACGACAAACATCAACATTAAGCCTTTGATTATGTTGAATTCTATGCAGAAACTTAACGGGACAGGATTTTTGTCCAATAGTACAAATTCGTGTCTTATTGTCGGCTGGGAAAAGTTTAATTTAGCTACCCAACTAGATGTCATTATAAAACCTAGTGAACGATATAAACTAAAAGGCGTCAAACTTGAAAATTTGGAGGAAGATGAATGTCTCAAATTATTCTGTGACCATCTAAATTTCTGCGAACGCGATCAAATATTTTTTAATTTGACCATAAACAAATGTTTTAAACAAAAAGAGCATACCCGCTCTGTTCGACTGGCGCAGTGCTCTTATGTGACGACAAAAAAAATCGCTGGTTTGGCCACGATGTATAAACAATGTGAAGAAATTAACGCTCCGTTAGTCACCACTTTGTTACACCCAATTTTATACGATTTTATCCAATTTGTTCATAATTCAGCCGAAAGATTTAATATGTTTATAATTTTATACTTAATAAACGTTTTTTGGTATTGAAAGTAAGAATGAAAATGAATTTTTTTTATTTATTTATTTAAATAGATACATACTTACAAAATTATGTTATTTAAATAACCCTAAATATTTACAACATAAATTGTATAATTTATAAATAATTAAAAAGTAATTATTAATCACATTCCATGGAAATCTTTATTATTTATTAAAAAAAGGTTTAAAAAAATAAAATCCACTTTATTGTTTTGGTGGGATGTTTAAAAAAAAAGTCAAGAATTTCTTCAGCCGAACTTTAAAAAAGGAATTTAAAATTGGGCTAAGGTATTCGTTGAATTATGTACATGAAATCTGAATCAGTCACTGCTGCTCGGTGTATTTACAAAAATAAAATAAAGTGAGACTGATTTTAAAGGAATGTTTATGAATTTGGTAACATTTAAGGCAGAATGGGAAAATGAGCAGCTGAATTCTCGGAGGTTTAATAGCGGTGGTTTTTGTGGTGTCTCCAGTCGTGCTGGCCGTGAGCGTGGTGATGTCCGTGATGGTGATGATGCTGATGGTGGTGATGCCTTGGCTTTTTATCGTGCGGCGGCCTGTAGACGTCGGTGACGACGAGTTCGCTTCCGTCACGTTCCGTCGGCGTGTCTTTACCATTCTGCGGTTTTACGGCGGATTGCTGAAGGTTTTCCCATGCTTGCCTGTAGTACCGGTTCAGTCCTCCTCTCGACTCTGAGCCCGAAGAGTCGAAAGACGCCACCGTTTGCTATCCGGTGAACCTCGGTGGCGATAATGTTTGGCACTACGATTCCTACATTAACAAAATAAAAAAATCAAAAAATTCCATCAAATTATAAATCAAAGAAGAAAAAAAAACAGTAACTTTCTCCAGTATAAGCGATCATTATGAAACAAACAAAAACACATTTAGGATTTCTACAAAAATATGTTTATAATTTTATACTTAATAAACGTTTTTTGGTATTGAAAGTAAGAATGAAAATGAATTTTTTTTTTATTTATTTAAATAGATACATACTTACAAAATTATGTTTTAAATAACCCTAAATATTTACAACATAAATTGTATAATTTATAAATAATTAAAAAGTAATATTAATCACATTCCATGGAAATCTTTATTATTTATTAAAAAAAGGTTTAAAAAATAAATCCACTTTATTGTTTTGGTGGGATGTTTAAAAAAAAATGTCAAGAATTTCTTCAGCCGAACTTTAAAAAGGAATTTAAAATTGGGCTAAGGTATTCGTTGAATTATGTACATGAAATCTGAATCACTGCTGCTCGGTGTATTTACAAAAATAAAATAAGTGAGACTGATTTTAAAGGAATGTTTATGAATTTGGTAACATTTAAGGCAGAATGGGAAAATGAGCAGCTGAATTCTCGGAGGTTTAATAGCGGTGGTTTTTGTGGTCTCCAGTCGTGCTGGCCGTGAGCGTGGTGATGTCCGTGATGGTGATGATGCTGATGGTGGTGATGCCTTGGCTTTTTATCGTGCGGCGGCCTGTAGACGTCGGTGACGACGAGTTCGCTTCCGTCACGTTCCGTCGGCGTGTCTTTACCATTCTGCGGTTTTACGGCGGATTGCTGAAGGTTTTCCCATGCTTGCCTGTAGTACCGGTTCAGTCCTCCTCTCGACTCTGAGCCCGAAGAGTCGAAAGACGCCACCGTGTTGCTATCCGGTGAACCTCGGTGGCGATAATGTTTGGCACTACGATTCCTACATTAACAAAATAAAAAAATCAATAAAAATTCCATCAAATTATAAATCAAAGAAGAAAAAAACAGTAACTTTCTCCAGTAAGCGATCATTATGAAACAAACAAAAACACATTTAGGATTCTACAAAAGAACGTGCATCATGCATCAACGTCTCTAACATGAGGACACTAAAACATGTGAACTCTTGATCTAGTATGTGCGTCACGTAGTCGCACGTGGCATGACACGTCACACTATGACATTAGACCAACACTACAAATTTGGCAATTAGTAGCGTTAGTTTTTGTGACACCATTCATGATGGCTGATAGCACTGATAGCAATCTAGTACTAGATTATAATTCAGTGCTGATAGGCTTGGTGGTGGTGATTACCTCAGCTTTTTGCCATGCCATAGCCTGTAGAATTCTGCGATAAAAGTTCATCATCGCAGAAATCCATAGGACAACTGTCCAGTGCTAACCTATAAGTGAAGTTGTCACCTAGACAAAATGTCTCTCAGAAAATTGCCAACCCTGTGCTTCCCAGTGCTCTACATGCATAAAATGTGCTAAATGCGTTTTTGCAGTTGTGCCAACAAAATAGAAGAGGAAAATGTGGATCGGGGACTGACACTGACACCGCCAAACATGTTTACTGTGAAAATTACTGTTTCAAAAAAATATAAAAATTTAAAAAACTGTGCTTTGCAAAAAACGAAAAAAATTTAATTTACTGTGTTCAATATAATTAATATTTATTTTTTACCTTAAATAATTTTGTACTATTCAGTTCCTAATATTTGTAACATGGTCGGGGTGTTGTGTCAAATTGGGTTAGAGAATATCCAGCCCGACTGTGGTAGCCCTCGCAAACTGGCGCCTTCCAACTTGCTGATCTGGGAATGGCATCGCGAGTAGTGTATACCAACGAGATGGCATTGTTCTACTAGGAGGCAGCTTTGCTCTCCTCCCACTGTAACACACCCGACCCAAAACAAAAAATTTTCTAGAATAGACATGCTTGTAACAATATAAAACCAAAACCAACAAATTGTCTCATTTCAATGAAGAGTTTATTTTAATTTCAAAAGAGTTTTTCACGGAAATCAAGGCAGTCTTAAATGCAAAGGGTGCCATAAAAAGGCTAGTTTTTCCCCTATAAAAGTGACAGCCTGTAAAGCGCATCTGTGCTCCACTTTAGAAACAATCTTGAGATGATTTCATTAACCTAATAATTCTAACCTAAATAAGAACAGTGGCGCATTCTGTGCTCAATTTGCAACAAGCCTCAGACTGAATTAACCTAAAAATTGGAAGATTAAGCAAAAGTGGCGCTTTCTGTAATCTGAAACAAGAACAGCCAATCTAAGCTAAGCACAAACTAAAAGAATAAAGCATCTACAGATTTTTAATAAAATACTACTCATGCTCGGTTAGTTAGAACTACAGACAATTTGTTGGTTGGTTAGAAAACAACAATAAAATAAAGAGTGCAAAATAAATATTATGTTAAGAATTTAAAAGATATCAGTGTCAAGTTAGTACACCGGATACCTATTTTACGACAAAAAAAAAAAAGTTAAAAAATATGAAACAACAAAGAAAAGATGAAAACAAACAAATTAACTACAATGAAGCTTTTGAAGCAAAATATTTTGATTAAAGGAGGTACCTTTTGATGAGAATGACAACTGTCGTGACGACTGCTGCAAGGAAGACAAAACCTCCGAAGACGCCAAGAGCGATTATTGCACCTGAAAATAATTTAGGTTATGTCTTTAAATGCTGTTTTTTATTACCTAAGTTAAGTTTGGCACCGAGAGTGGTTCTTTCTTCATGAACTGTATGTCCTGGAATGTCAACGCCATTTCTGGCATGGTCGTTTCGGACATGAATGGATTCTGCGATGTCGGAATCTTGAGGGTGACCGGCGAGGACAATGTGAGGTGTGTGTTTTGTCTCGCTTAATCTGTTATCATCAACATCAACGTCTGGAGAGATCGGTTTAGGTGATGGTCGTGTTGAAAATGGTCTCGGTTTTTCACGAGGTCTTATCGTTGTTACCGGCCTGCTTGGAACCGTAGGAAGTATCCCTCCTCTTATTTCTTCTAATAAAAAAAAAAAATAAAGTTTATAAAAAATGAACAAACCTCTGCAAACAGGTGGTGATTTATCATAATTCCCATTTTCAAGACACGTTATCTGTTTAGGTCCTATCAATTTATATTTTTTCGAAACACAAGAATATTCGACTACTGTCCCAGCGATTGTTATGTTGTTGGATAAAAACATATCACCATTGGCAACCACAGGTGGCTCTCCACAAAGAATCGCTGAAAGTTTTTTTTAGTTTTGCATATTTATAAAATAAAATAGTTTACGTTGGCATTTAGGAGGCGGGCCATCCCATCTTTCATCTAAATCGCATGTCAATTGTGCTCGTCCGACGATTTTGTAGTTTTCATTACAGCTGTATAGAACTTGACTTAAATATCCTACAGTTCCGTTTAATAACTGGTAGCCACCATTAGCAATGTCTGCTGGGAATCCACACTGAATTCCTAAAATGGACGTTAATTTTGTTTAGATAAAACTGATATGAAATTTTTACGTTTGCAAACGGGTGGAAATTCGTTGTAAAAGCCAGTTGGAAGGCAAGTTCTTGTGTTTGGACCGACCAATAAATGGCCTTCATCACATGAGTACTCGACAGAAGCTCCAACATCGTAGTTGTCAGCAATCATGGTTGAATTGGGTGGCTGCTCTGGTTTACCGCAGGCTTTCGGCTCTGAAAAACATATTAGTTTCAAAAATGTTAAAATTAAGAGAAATTACGATGTTGGCAGATGTAGTTGAGCTTGGCGTGGCAGTTTGTGTCAGACCAAAGCCAACCCTTAGACCCGTCATAACGTGCGCAGTCTTCATCTCCGGGGAAGGTTCCAGAACGAAACGGTTACATCATCACCGTTAATCCACTTCCAATTATTTCTATCTTTATGATCTCTCACAGCACCCATCCAATACTGGCTACTTGTATCGCTCCTGTGGCGACGCCATAATTCCCAACTTATAAAACCTTGCAAAGCCGGATTGCTTTCTTCGACAAGACCCCCTCGGCTTTTACAAAAACTAAGAGCTTCCCGCAACGGTAAAGGTTGCCTGTTATAAAATATATAGCACTTTCCATTATAAGTTGCTGTACTTCCAGGCGGTTGATCTCTAAATTGTGGACACCTTTCTATCGGTAAAGCCTAATAAAATATTAATCAATTAAAATTATAAATTTCACAATATTTACTTGATCTGTATAAACAAAGCTTCGCAAATGGAAAGCTGGTTTGTTCCGGATCCTGATTCAAGATGGACGCTGACAAATGCACCAGGCATAGGAGGGTTACATGGTAGAAATAATGGTTTCCCTTCTTCCAAATAACCGGTGAATCTGTTGCAGATAGGATTGGTTGCTAAATCAGGCCTGTTGTTTCCCACTCTGACGACAATCGTTGCAGGCTTATTTTTACCTTAAAAAAATGATTTTATAATTTTAATTTTTAACTACGAATTTTTCTTACCACAGCATGGTTTTCCAAAATCGAGGCGGACAAGCTGTACCATGTATGGTTCAAGAAGGTTGACGTACCACCACGGGATTCTTTCAGGTCGCGTCAACGTACAGGTTTCACCGTTGAAAAACGAACTTGTACTACCGTCGATGGCTTTCTGCGGAACACCTCCTTGCTCGGAGCTAACCTGCATCGGTGCCTTCCCCGCGGCTACGTTCAGAACTGAAATTTAAAATAAAAAATTGTTAAAACAGGCTAATGACTTCTACTACACAATTTTAAATCATAACCTAAACGATTTAACCAAATCTTGGGAAGCGTGACACCAGCGCCATTGACGTCAGTTCATTTAAATTCTCGCTTTTAAATCTCAGGTAGGGGAGCGATAACCTTATGTCTAAAACGTTCAAGGTACACATAAACCAACACTAATAAAACAAATGACGGAGAAAAAATTTATAGGCCTTGACCCTGCAATTCTTTCCCAGACATGACCTTTTAAAGAGGGAAAGTTATAAGTTAAACTAAGTTTACAATTTTTTTTTCTATTCTTTTTATAGCTTTGAAGAGTTGGGATACTAAAATAAAAAAAAGTCACGGAAGATCTTCAAGTTTGTCGTGAGTGCAGAAGCACACATACGCGATATCGTGTCTGATCTGGGTGAAAGCAAAGAAAAAAACTTTGGAAAAAAGCTACACGAGAATCAAGTTCAACAGGAGTCAAAGAAAGTCGAAGATTTCTCTATTTTTGTACGTAGTTTTTCTTTATTTAAAATTTTTTTTCGCAACAGGTGGCTTAAAACAATTTTAAGAGGCACAAAATATGGCGGATTTTTTTCTTTTATGCTCATTAAGAACGATGTTAATAAAATGTTAGAACATGAGTCTTGAAAGACGCACCGTTACCACCTACTTTATGCAGTCTCTCGGGCAAAATTACAATGCAACTGGAGAACCTCAGAGTTGGACACACTGTAGACGATGACCTTTTATGCACTGTGACCAACATAACATCCGAGAGGTTCAAGAAGGGAGGCAAAACGAATCAGAAGGAAACCTTTGCGGTTGTCTAGCATCATTAACGTTAAAGCGAGAATGACCTCGAATGCATTTTATATTTTGACTGTCTTTAAATTATCACCTCTCATTATCGAAACCTTAATGCACTCTCAAATGGAAAAAGCTTCATTGTCTCTCCGTAGATAAAACGTTATTTTACATCATTTATTCAAAAACTATGACAGATGGCCTTATTTTATAGATATGAATATCTGGGCAATATACTGATCAGTCATCCGGGTAAAAAAGCGTTTATGATCGAATGGATCCGTTAGGAATGGAAGATTCAACGGAGGAGAAAAACTGAATAAAAGCCGTGAAAAATTCAAAATGAAGTTATCATTTTAACTAGTAGAACTTCTTAATTGGATGTCTCTTCTCCAGACACTTCCTCAAAAAACTTGCCCCAGAAAAAAACGACAGGAAACCAGCGGGGTAAAAAGCCGGGAGTTCCCATCCATTTTTTTAAATATTCAACGACTTCCTCATTCAAAATTATACAAATTGAGCGATCGAGAGGCTTGAGGAGTCCAGACAATAAGGAAGTAAGTGAAAGTAAAAAATTTTTCTCTCGCTTTTTCACATTGGTTCTCATAATGTCCTGAGTTTGGTGACGACTTTCTACATTGATTTATTGACAACGAAAAAAATACGATTTGTTTATTTTTTTAAAGTGAAAACTCAATGCGGCGTGAAACAATCAGGCTTTCCCCATGAAAAATCGATTATTAGGCGATGGCCAATCAAAAGTTAATATTTAGGAAATTAACTAACGTTTAAATACAGGGTAGAACAAAGTATAAGTGGGATGTTAAAAAAAAGTAAAAGAACTATCGGAGCAGACAAAATTATGATCGATAAAAGGGACTCGTCAAGGAAGAATTTTCAAGGAAAACTTGAGAAAAGGGTTCCTCGAGAAACCCTTATAAGGCCTAAGTTTTTTTATGAGAGGAGTCTTGATTGTGAAAGATTTAGGAAGCATAAACGTCTAAAACCCAAAAAAAATTAGGGGGCCCCCTCAATATTTCATCTGAGGCCTTTTTAGGCCTCTATTTTTTACTTTTATTATTTTCCATGAACGTGCATTTTCAAGTAGATTGTACCCTATGATTTTCAACAGGTGGTCTTCCCCTCCGTCATGTTTAACAGAACTTTTACGAGATTTTTGATAGAAAGAAGAGGAATTTTAAAAGTCGTGACTTGCATTATAAAAAACGCGAAAACGCCAATCCAGTGAATTAAAGATATAAGTAAAAATATTCTAAGGCCGGTATTTATAAAACGGAATTCTTTTCTCAAAATTTCCTTGTAAGTCCTTCCCACAATCCTTGATTTTCACTTAAAAATTTGCTTAAGTTAAGGAAAAGGTATACTTTTAGATAAGGAGAGTTTCAATGAACACAAATACGGGCCTTAAACATTTTTCTATAAGTTTTTTTTTCTTCACCGCATTCCGGTATCTTTCAGGTATTAAGGATCCCATAAAAAAAGGATGAATAAATCTCCCTAGGGCACAAAAAAATCCTGAGCCTTCTAGAATTAAGAATATCCATCTTATAAACGGAAATTTAGGGTTTGGAAGGCATTTAATGGATCCGAACAAGTTCAATCTAGGCCAGCGTACACTTGTCTCGGGCATTCTGGGTCAGTGTGACAAACACCTCAGAATCCAACCTTACAACTTGCCTCTTTTCATTCTTTTTTTTTCCTTACTCCGTTTGTACTGTCTTCAAACTATTTAAAACTACGTTTTTGGTCATTTTAAAGTGAAAGGATACAAAAAAAATTTAAGGAAAAAACTTTCACCTTTTCTGGAAAAGACAAAAAATTTCATAATTGATTACTTTAGTGAAATTAATTTTTTTAAATATTTGAAAAAGGAAGCCTGAACAGACGTTTTGCGGGTCTAAAATGAAATTGAAAGGACAGGAAACGGAGAAGTCTCACGATTGACCATAAGGCCGGAAACTGAAGTGAGAAAAAATATTAGCCCGATAAACTTCCCGTGATTGAGACAATGGTGAAAAATAATTAATTCAGGAACTTCACTATCCCCTAAGTCCCAGACTCTTTAAAAAATTAAATTTTTCCGAAAAAATAACACCAGTTTATCGGGCTAAAAGGACAAAAGAGTATTGTTCTATGGAAAATAAGTTTCACCTTTTTTTTCTGTCCTTTTTTTTAGCACCTGGGAATGAATGTGGGGACTTTCGTTTTGTGTTCAATCTTCTTCTTAAATGTTTGAAATGTTTCATAATCCATAATGTTTCATTTGCGAGTTACCTCCTGAATTTTGAAAATTAGAAAGAACAGCCTTATAATTTTAGAGTCCTCTTAGGTATTTTTGAACTTTCCTTAACCAAAAGGATACCTTGAATCAGTTAGGCAAGATTGTGACAATGTGTTATCAGCCAATGAGAGCCCTTCTGAGCAGTGTTACCAGATCGGGGTTTCCCCCTTTTGGGGGATTTTAGGCCTTCGGGGGGTTTTTTAGGGGGAGAAGTAAATTTTTTTTTTGTTTACTGTCTTATGGTTATTTATTAGTTTATTACCTTGCAAAGTTTATTTAAAACCTTTTTTAATAAAAGAAAACCTATCGCAATAATTTTTCTTCACATTATACTTACTAAAAAAATTTAGGGGCAATAGTTGGAAATCTGGGGGAAAATAAAACCCTTTTAGGGGAAACCTAAGTCGTCTGGCAACACTGCTTCTGAGGGCTCCTGAATGCTCTTTTTAGAAAAAAAAACGGAGGGAAATCGGAAATATTCCTTTTCTTTGAAGGAACGGCTTCAAAGGAGGTTCTTAAATGAAGAAGGACTCTCAAGGAATTTCGGGGAAAAGGGTTCCTAAAAGGGAAGTTCTTGCAATGCTTCCTAAATCTTCATAAGTCGTTTAACGTATTTCAATTGTTTAAAAAATAAAGAAGCTATTTAAACGTTTTAATTGACCCCTGAACCCGTTCGAGAAGAAAGTGGTCGTTCCGATAAGTGAAACCGAAAAAAAGAAGCGAGGGTCCCGTTGGATCCCTGCTTTTTCCCTCTAGCACGGAGTGCGCTTTCAGAATGGAAGCTTTACGAGAATATCGTGACTCACATAAAGTCCTTTTTTCTTCCGATTCAATTGGCATCGTGCTACTTAGAAATTCCTACGAACTCCTTTTTACAGAATTTTCTGAAAAGGGGGCTTGTGGGTGAAGTTTAAAGATTACATTAAACGCCTTCTTATCTGAGACGATGATAGGTCGTGAAGATTGGGTTAGTTTGTTAAGAGTGGGCCGGAGAAAGTCGATGTGCAGACACAAGTGGGCCAGACCGCGGCACTTTTTTTAATCAACTTCAGCTATTTCGTTCAAAATCTTACACCCTCCAATCGATTTGTGGCGAAAAATTACTTTGATTGCAGTCCCGCGGGCGATACTTTTCGGTTTTTCCGCTAATGAGGAGTGTGAAACTTTTTTCTTCAACTTCCGTTCACATGAGCTTCAACAAAAGAATGATCACGAAAAATAAGTGATTTTTAATTAATATTTCCACCGTTATAACCTACTTAAAAACTTCTTTTTTTCACACGAATATGCAATATTTTAAAATTAAAATTAATTTTTTTAGCGATTATAGCTGGTTTTTTAAAATATTCAAAAAAGGAAGGAAAGTTTAGGGACAGAGAAAGCCTTTCTAAAAAGTTTGAAATTTATTATGTTTTAATTCAGACATAATATGGAGACCTCGAACCTGTCTTGACCGAATTCTAACCTAGCCCACACACAATGCAGTTTATCACGTGTGACGTCATAGTTTTGTTTAGATCAAAATTGTGCACCCTCCATGAAAGGCTCATTTTTCCCCCGCGCAATTTCATCCCATTTTTAACTTCTTCAGAGAGAAGTTATCATGGCACCCTCATGTCAAGGTCCTTCATGGCCACAATTTTCATTCTATACTCACCAAATTTTCACAGAATCTACTTTTGTATTTGACTTAAAAATGTCCAGAATTTTTTTTTCGTGAAAATGCTGGAGATATGCCCTAATTAGGGTTGATTCGATATGGCCTTCCTTCCGATATTTTATCCGATACGATATTTTTGAAAAATCGGATAAAATATCGGAAGAATATCGGATGAACCGATATATCGGAAGGAAAATATCGTGAACCGATATATCGGAAGTAAAATATCGGATGAACCGATCGGAAGGAAAATATCGCAAGGAGAGAATATCGCGATAATTCCGAAATATCGTGATATATCGCATCGGATGTTAACAGTTATCCGTGTGTTGCCCCATTTTTCTTTCGGATTCATATCGTAAAAATATCGGGATATATCGGTAAGGAATATCGTATCGGATAAAATATCGAAGGAAATATCGGATGAACCGATATATCGGAAGGAAAATATCGCAAATATCGGAACGAAATATCGGAAGTATCGCAAAACCCAAGCCCTAATGTATGCCACGAACTGAGTAATTTTTCAGCCCAAAAAGCCTCAAACGCTTTTTTGAGGTCTCTTCTTCACTGTTTTAAAATCCCCTTTAATTTTATACAAGAAAAGAGAAGCGTGAATTGAACCAGAAAGGAAAAAAACGGTCAAGTTCGCTCAGGGTCGCTGACACCGCTTTCACACCGAATATCTGACTAATAACCTGGCTTGAAGTTAAAAATGCACAAATGAAGGACCCAAAACTCTCCCTAGAAGACACCTTTTTTCAAAAATTCTTCCTTATTGACTTTTTCTTTTCTAAAAGTTTCTCGTTCGAAAGAACGGACTTGAAAAACCGGACTTGTTATACATTCACCGACGCGGGAAGGCGAAAGATTATTAGAATAAATTATTTTTTATTTATTTTCCGGGTGACGTTACCGAACTCATAAATAATGGAGTTCAAGGAAATCCGAGTTCACAAAAAATCGTTTATTGAAAATGCCAAAGCACGCTTATACTTTCACGTTCTTTATTTTCTTAAAAACAAACGTGTTTTCCATCTCAGGGACATTCCCAGAGCTTTCTATTGAATGCAATTAGAACCCTTTTTTTCCATACCGTGAGATTTGTTATATTTTGAGCCAGTAAAGTCCAAAAAAATAGAAAGTAATGAGTTATGGATGGTCGCGTGTTTATTGAAAATTAAATTATTGTTCTGGTTCATTTAGCCACTTTCTTATTTTTTTTCCGACGTAATTTTATTTTGAGTTTTAAAAATTATTTTTCTTTGCAAAAATATAAGATTCTGGATGATGTCCTCAAAGCGGAACTGGAGCATGATGTCCTACTTATTTCCAGAGCAGTTCATCCAGTTTTTATTAGTCTGCAATATAATGACGGATATTCAAAAGGTTTTAACTTTTTATGACGGCCACAATTTTGCAATTTTATTATTCATAGGTAAACGAAATCGCTTCCCTATTGCCGCCTATTTTTTGACTTATGGTAAAAACGCAGTAAAATAGTCTGTGGTCCTTTTCCTATGCGACCACAAAGGGTTTTTTAGGCTTAAGTAATTAAAAATGAAAGTCTACGCCCAGCAAAGCCACACGGATCACGGGGTGAACAGAGAACTCTCCCTAAAATCCTTTTTTTTTTTTTAACTTCCTTAAAGAAGTTATTGCGATACCCTCGACGTCGGGTTTTTGGGGAAGGGTCTTCCAGACCCCGGAGGTCAAATCGAATATTGATCTTTACCGATCTCAACTTTGTCTGTGGTGCCGGCCGGCCGGCCGTCCGTAGCATTTTTTCCGGAACACTTACGGCCACAATTTTCATCCGATTTTCACCAAATTTTCACCAAAATTTCTTTAGCCGGTGAAAGAATGTAACGAGGGGGATTTTTGAATTTCGAAAAAATGGCGGAGATATGTCTGTTTGAAATTTAAAAAATCGCTGCGGCCGAACCGTTTAATCCGATTTCACCAAATTTTCACAATTACTCCTTATATTTTTTAAGAATTTTTTGGTGCAAAAAAAATTGCCACTTTTTAATTACTATTTTATTAGTAGGTAGGGAGAAATTTCGTACTTCTACCCTTTACGAGAGGCACATCCCTAGGCCAAAGAGCCCATTATTTCTACCTTGACACTTGGAAAATTTTTCGAAAAAAAGAACTTAGAAAATTTTTCAAAAAAAAAAAAGAAAAGAAAAAGAAAGAAAAACCCGGAAAATTTTTCGAAAAAAAAATTTTTTTTTTACAAAAAAAAACTTAGAAAATTTTTCGAAAAAAAGAACTTTGAAATTTTTTCGAAAAAAAAAAAAAAAAAAAAAAAAAAAAAGGAAAACCCGGAAAATTTTTCGAAAAAAAGAACTTAGAAAATTTTTCGAAAAAAAAAAAGGAAAACCCGGAAAATTTTTCGAAAAAAAAACTTGGAAAATTTTTCAAAAAAAAAGAACTTAGAAAATTTTTCGAAAAAAAAAAAAAAACAAAAAAAAGGAAAACCCGGAAAATTTTTATACTTTCCCTCCCCTACTACATCCCCTTCCTTTATACTTCCTACTCCGTTATACTTCCCACTCCGTTATACTTCCCCTCCGTTATACTTCCCACTCCGTTATACTTCCCCCTCCGTTATACTTCCCACTCCGTTATATTTCCCCCTCCGTTTACTTCCCACTCCGTTATACTTCCCCCTCCGTTATACTTCCCCTCCGTTATACTTCCCCCTCCGTTATAATTCCCCCTCCTATATGGGGCCAGCTCCAGACTAGTACTTTTTCTAAATTTTGATTTAAGGAGAACTTGGTAACCCTAGAACCCTCTACTGAGGTCTGGTACCGTGTTGCAGGGTAATTCAATACTTCTTTTTGAGAAAGTTCAAAACGTGCAAAATTTATAAAAAATCTGGAGGCCATCAGACAGAAATGCGTGTCTGGGTAAATAATTGAGAGTCACAGGGCGTCGTCGACATTTCCTGGACAACGGTACCTTCTTCGGGGTCGTTCTTGTGACATACTGTCCGGGATAGAAGAAAAATATTTAAAACGAACGTCGGAAAAACCATTCGTCATTGTTCTACTTAGCCCACGGTTAATTGCAATTACTTTCTCCCGGTCCATTAAGGAACCTCCGAGGAGTCATACACGGATGAAGAAACGGATGGACTCTTTTTTTTTCTTCCCTCTTCGGAACTGAGTGAAAGTGACCACGAAGGCTCATAAACGATCAAGAATGTCTTTTTTTTGTTCCTGCTTAAAACGGAACTTAACACTTCCCCAGACGTAACAGAGTTAATCCTTTCATATTAAAATACTGCGAAATTACGACAGAAAAACGCCGTTTGTAACACTTTTTTTGTTCTCTTCTTCAAAAGGTGAGAAAATATTGAAATCCGGACACAATCAATGGCCGGGCAATTTTCTCTTTCCATCTTCTTCGACACAATCGCGTTACGCTTTACAATTTTTGAGCGAACAATAGAATTTTCGAATCCTTTTTAAGGTAATTTTTTTAATAGATCGCAGTTAGGCCTTCAGAGGCAGTAAGTTCGTCATAAAATCCTGATAAGACACTGATAAAAAAGCTTGTTTTTCACACAATCACACTCTTCCATTGCCCATAATTCCTTCAATTTTTCCCCCCGACATATTTTAATACCAGGAAAACAAAAAAAGCCGGAAAAATCTTCGGAATCGTCGGCGTTTCCAATCGTTTTCCAGCTCCCAGAGGTTCGGAACCTCTGAAAAAAACCGTGACTAAATAAAACGCGCAACGGTTCCACCCCTCATTTACATTTTATAGAGCCCCTCTTTATCACTTCTTCAAGTCTTAAAAATTCCTGTTTGGAGAAAAAAAAATCTTTTGGTATTTATCTAATTCTTCCCTGAAATAACGGGAGAAAAATCAAAAGATTGCACTTTCTTGACGAAATAGAAAGTGCATTGAATTAATTAGGCTGATTGCCTAATTTATTTTTATTCGTTTAGGCTTCCATTAAGGTCTTTCCACTTTTACAACTAATTGAGAATGTGAAGTTTCAGCTTCATTAATAGTTACTTTCATAAAATCACTGATTCTGATATCGGTATCACTTCGATATCTTCTGATATCGATCCGATAATCATATCGGATAAAATATCGGATATATCAAATATCGGATGAACGATATATGGAAGGAAAATATCGGATGAACCGATATATCGGAAGGAAATATCGGATGAACCGATATATCGGAAGGAAAATATCGGATGAACCGATATCGGAAGGAAAATATCGGATGAACCGATATATCGGAAGAAAATATCGGATGAACCGATATCGGAAGGAAAATATCGGATGAACCGATATATCGGAAGGAAAATATCGGATGAACCGATATATCGGAAGGAAAATATCGGATGAACCGATATATCGGAAGGAAAATATCGGATGAACCGATATCGGAAGGAAAATATCGTATGAACCGTATATCGGAAGGAAAATATCGATATTCCGATATATCGGAAGTATTGCAACAACCCTAAACAGAATCATTTTAGTAGGGAGAAATTTCATACTTCCACCCGTTACGAGAGGGACCTCCCTTGGGCAATAATTCATTATTTCTACCTTGATACTTAAAAAAATTTTGGAAAAAAATTAAAAACTTAAAAAAATCGAAAAAAAACTAAGAAAATTTGTTTGACGAAAAAACTGAAAATTTTCGGGGGAAAAATATTGGAAAATTTTTCAAAAAACAATAAAAATTTTTGAAAAATAACTTTGAAAACATGTTGAAAAGAATTTGTCTAAATGCTTGAAATTATTCTTCCCCTTCTTTTGTACTTCCCCATCCTTATACTTCTCGCCTAAACTTCTCGTTATACTTCCCCCCTAAACTTCTCCTCCGTTATACTTCCCCCTCCTTGAACCCCTCCTTAATACTTCCTTTTCCTATATTGTCCACTTCTCTTTAAGGACGTTTTTCGTTGGAAGCTCTTCAAACTAGTACTTTGGATTTACTATAACCGAAGTGGAATGTACTTAAAAATAATTTCCAGAGTATTTTTTTATAGAAAAATTATTTAAATTGAGTTTCCCGTTGGTTCAAAAAACTTCATTTTAAATTACTTAATAGCGGGAGAGGAATAACAAGTAGGAACATGTTACCCCATTAACGGAAATGTTAAAGACACTACAATTTTCCCTTTATTAGTACTTTCGTAGTAGTTTAAAGAATTTTATTTTTTTAATTTCACGCACGGAGGGTCATTGTCTTTTCAATAATGTATTCTTTTAAAAAATCGATTAATAGGGCAGCTTTCTTTGGCATTTCACTCGTGTCATTGTTAATAAACTTTCATAAATTTTATCGGCTAATTGTGAATTCATGGCTCGTTAGCGATTTGCTGTTTGAATTTTTAAATAAATAAAAGGGGCGGCTAAAAATGGTACATCAAGTGGGATTCTGTACTGCATAATCGAGGAAAATTCGTAATACCCTTTTTTTCTATTGCGCAATTAGATCTTCGCGGAAGGATTAAATCGATGAACCGTTTAATCCCTTGTTGCATTTCAGGGAGTTTAAAAAAAAGGATGATTCACAAGGCATAAATTATTTAATTACGTTTTTAAAACTTTCTCTTCTTTTTTTAAAGAAGATAAGGGAAAAACCGGGTCAAGAGGACGAATATTGAAAAATGGGCGTATCTAAAGTCAATAAGGATTTGTGTATACAATGGCATGATGACCTAGACAATGGGAAGGTGACACAGAGAAAGAAAACCGGGGGTGAAAGCCATCGTCGGGCGTGCTTCCTATAAACAGGATGGTTTAGAAAACCCATACGGAAAGTCTCCGGGTTCAACACAGGTGGACACGCTCTTCAATATTCGATACTTTCTATGTGGACAAATTTTCACTTTTATCAAAAAACGACCCCAGTGAAATTTCTGAGCGGATTTTAGGAGAGGAAACTTAATTGAAACAAGGGGAGTTTATGTAATTGTTTAGGCTTAATAAATTTTGTTCATAACGGGGAGAGCTAATTGGACAGAGGAACGTAGCCTCTGGTGTAGTGGCGCGCTAATATTAATGCCTACGGTCCGTTGAACTTCGATAATAAGCCCTTCCTGGACATAAAGATAAACTTAAGACATTACAATAGTGGGAGATATAATGCGTTTAATAAATAATATGTTACTGTTTATAAAACCGTTGTTTTTCTCCTTTCATCTGAAAATAGCCGTGTGAACGTGCATGTTTTGACTATAATTAGCCTGAAAGTTGAGGCCTTCCATCCTGGAGTTCCAGCAGTGTTGCCAGACGACTTCATTGGTTTTCCCCTAAAAGGGTTTTATTTCCCCCCAGATTTCCAACTATTTCCCCTAATTTTTTTTTAAATAAGTATAATGTAAAGAAAAATTATTGCGATAGGTTTTCTTTTATTAATAAAGGTTTTAAATAGACTTTGCAAGGTAATAAACTAATAACCATATGAGTAAACAAGAACAAAAAAAAATTTAAATTTAAGTACTACTTCTCCCCTAAAAACCCCCCTAAAATCCCCCCAAATTTAGGGGGAAAACCGCCGATCTGGCAACACTGAGTTCCGGAACTCCGAAAACCTGCATTTTACTTCCTCAAATAGAAATTGTAAAACTCTCCGGTCTTTGCGGAAGATCTAATTAGTGATCTTTTTTTCGATGGCACTTCTGCGCTTTCTGGAACGCCCCTTAGGGAAGAAAAGAATTTTTTGTCAGAATGATTGATTCAATATTAGCTTGAAGGCGCGATTAATGACGTTTTACGAGGGGAAGATTGAGGTGTGGGGCAAGGTCTTCGGTCCAACCTTCACACGCATTCCACCAGCTAACGGATTCCCTCTATCCCGGTCAATACCACCGAATGACCACATTAGAATATCAAGCAAAATGATTCCCTCCAAAAAAAAAATTAAATAGTAATGGACCTCTACTTTCTTAATTTGAGACGTTAGTTTAATCTGGTGCAAATCGATATATCGTTCCGCTTCCGAAACTCTTCCGGGAGTAAAACGGTGAAGGTAAAAAGAAGATCCGAAAATATAATATGACTCGATTTTGATATGGTCATTAGATACACATATTGCATAAAGGAAATTTCACTGAGGGAGAAAGGTTTAAGAAAGCAGATCTCGTGCTGAAAGGGCAAACGTCGGATTTCTGAAATCTGGAATTATCTTACACAAGTCGGAAATGCCGAGGATTTAAATCAGGTTTAAGAACAGGTAGGGAATACTGTCGGATCTTTGGTCGTCTAACCAATCACCTTTCCTCCTCATTTCTTCTGAGCAAGACTCTTTTTGGCGTTTCCAACTGAGAAACACCACTTACAGGATAAGGGCATATTTACGATCCACCCAAGCGATGATGTCGATGTTTTTGGTCATGCAGAGCACAAAATAGCAGTGATACATTCAGCAGAGTAATGATACGTGCAGAGCATCGATGGCATAGTTGCTACATCATGCAGAGCAGCGATGGCGTCGATGCTCTATCATTGTGCAGTTTCTTCCCCTAATTACGGTTTCTTCTTTTTTTCCATTTAGGATCACTTAGAATTCAGTTTACAATGAAGAAACACCACTTTACATGATACGTAGGGCATATTTACGATCCACCCGAACGATGATGTCGATGTTTTTGGTCATGCAGAGCACAAGTAGCAGTGATATTCAGTAATGATACGTGCAGATCGATGATAGTGCAGCATCGATGGCATCTATCATCATGCAGAGCAGCGATGGCGTCGATGCTCTATCATTGTGCAGTTTCTTCCCCTAATTATTCTTCTCTTTTTTTCCATTTAGGATCACTTAGAATTCAGTTACAATGAAGAACACCACTTTTACATGATACGTAGGGCATATTTACGATCCACCGAAGCGATAATGTCGATGTTTTTGGTCATGCAGAGCACAAATAGCAGTGATATCATTCAGAGTAATGATACGTGCAGAGCATCGATGATATCGTGCTCAGCAGCGATGGCACTAATGCTATCATGCAGAGCAGCGATGGCTCTATCATTGTGCGGTTTCTTCCCCTAATTATTCTTCTCTTTTTTCCATTTAGGATCACTTAGAAAACTTTTTTCCTGGAATTTTGGAATTATGTTTCAAACCACTTTTTTGTTCATTAAAAAAATGGTAAACTGTGATTATTATGAAGTTTATCCGGGTATTTCTAGGAGTACCTTTCACTGCACGATTCGTAAAAGCTAACGAGTACCTTATCTGACTCTCGTCATTTATCTCACATTTGGGTTTCTACAGCGGAGAAAAAAAATCTAGGGAATCATACGCACTGAAGGGATTTTCACACGGTTTAGAGTCACGAATGCCGGTCATCATCTCGGATCTGTCACCGGAGGAAAAAAAAATCACGGCCGACTTACCCGAAATGTAAGCCAAAAGACGTCAAAATCGCGACTTAAAAAGGCGCATCAAATTGCCCCGTTCCAGCTCTACGATTTCGGGGCCAGAAGGACGATCGGGCAATTTCATAATGGGCATAATTTCGAAAGTTATGCGATATCACGTGTCCAGAACTTCCGTGGAAAAAGGACTCAGGTTACCCGACAAACCGCAAATTAATGTGATTGTTCCCCCCCCTTATTCGGTGATGATGGGGAAAATTACTTTCGTTTCATAGCTTTGATATAAGATATGGAAGTATCATAAATAAATTCATACGCCCAACTCTTCACCAAAATATTAACGAAAGTGTGAAATGGAAAATAAACAAAAAAACTATCATGAGCTTTTGACACGATTATTTTTTTCTACCGAGCTTGTTTTCCCTGCGAGCACGAAAGTTATGGGAAAGGACCTACTTTCTTTCAAGGGTGAATCTCATGTTTACCCGAACGTGAGAAATATCATTTTCAGAGACTTAATTTTTCAAACTTTAAATAACTCCCTTTTGACATTTGCGATGAAAAGGTACGCCTGAAAATAACGGTAAAGACTGCACTTGAGGTGGGTGAATACGTAATAGCCCAAAGCGTTTCAGGGTAATTGATCGGCACCATATAAGAGAATTATAGCGTCCCTAGATTGCAGAGATGGACCCGAATGACTCAGTGGATAACTTAAGTTGATTTTAAGTGACCAACCGTTATTTTCTTTGACTTCAAAAAATTTTTAACTAAAACTGGATCGGTCACGGTATGTAGATGCAGTAATACAAGGTTTAAAGTTTTTATATTTTAATAAAAGAAAAAAACTGTACTTACCGCAAAAAGGAATTCCTTCTGGCTCCCACGTTCCCTGCGGGTACATATTCGTCGTGAAGGACCTAAAGTTCGAAACCTCTTTCGCAGAAATAAGTAGAGACTGTTCCGATCCGCAGGTCCTCTTCGGAAAATTCGACTTTCGAATGCGCCGGAGCACCAGGAAACCGACACTCTGTAAACAACAACCGATTTAAAAAAGGATAAGTTGAAAAAGAAGTTTTTTTTTGTCATAAGTGGACCGAGATTTGCGGTGGGTAGTTTTGTCCGTAGGACGTGAAAATAACGGGAAATAGTTCTAATTCCATCTCAAAATATGAGTTCCAAAACTTTTCAAAAATCTCCATTCTTTTTATTTTAACGTCCCTAAGCACCACTCGGCCGGAAAGTAAAATCAAAGAAAGTCATTTGTAAAAGACTATTCAAAGTTCAGAAAGTAAACAGTAAAAAACAAGGTAAAAGCTTAAAAATCGATATACCCTTAAACAGAGAAATTTTTAAATTTAAAAGTAGTTTTCTTCCAATTTTTTTTTTTGAGTAATTTTTTTTTTCTTTTATAGCGAGAGTCGTGACTTCACAATAAGAGAATGCCTGAGGATGTTCCTAAAAATGGCCAAACGAAATCAACAGTTTGATCAATCGAAGTTATTTATAGTGAAGAATCAACTTTATGGGTCAGTAGTCAAAGGTATACCAGCTGATTTTTTTATAAATAGATTTTACGACAGTACTTTGGCGAAAAGCTTCCTCAAAGCCAAATTGCCAAATTAGAAGACCGTGAGATCGAATCCTTGGAAAATTCCCCCTTTTGTGAAAATCCTTTACCTAAAAACAGAAGAAAACTCCTGAAAATCCTGAAAAATGGGGTTTCCTGTGAAAACCCTCTAACTCATCTAAAAATCGTAAAATGTGGGAAATACCTCGTTTTTTAAGACGAAAAAACTTAACATACGTTTCCTGGGATCAGTGTTGCCAGACGACTTCATTGGTTTCCCTCTAAAAGGGTTTTATTTTCCCCCCAGATTTCCAACTATTCCCCCTAAATTTTTTTTAGTAAGTATAATTTGAAGAAAAATTATTGCGATGGTTTCTTTGATTAATAAAGGTTTTAAATAGACTTTGCAAGGTAATAAACTAATAAATAACCATAAGATAGTAAACAAGAACAAAAAAAAACTAAAATTTAACTACTACTTCTCCCCCTAAAATCCCCCCAAATTAGGGGGGAAACCCCCGATCTGGCAACACTGCCTGGGACCCTTGGCTCCAGCCTCCCTCAAGACGAATGACCGTGGAGGGCCAACTTTTCTTTGAGAAAATTAAAAAAGAATTTTTGAAAAGATCATACTAGTGAGAAAAAAAAACTTTTTAAAAAACGCCGGCAAACCGCAAAGCCAAAGATTATCCGTTACGCTCATACATTTTTTTTATGCTCAACCACTTTTTTTTTCTTTTTTTTTTTGCCCGATGAGTTCGCTTTCTTTACCACTATTGATAATTTTCTTTTAATCTTAACACTTGATCGGTTTATTTATTAAATTTTTAAAAAGCTTGTTTTGACCTAACGAGCCCTTGGCGTCGATAAAATTGTTTTTAAATAAAACTAAGAGAGAAAAAAAATAGATCCACTTTTTTATCTCGAGTTTGTCCATTGAACTTTTAGAGACAAAAAAACTGGAACGGTGACGATTAGAAAAATCTTAAGTGTTTTTTAAAAAGTCTTCAGACCTGTAATGGTGACTTCGGATTTTTTTAAAAATGATTATCAATTGCGCAACTTCTTTGTTTGATGGAAAGAAATTGCGAAAATCAGACGAGAAAAAGATGGATTGCAAAAGTTTAATTAAAGAACGGTCCCATTTCGGTTTGAGTCGTGACTTTTTGAAAAAGAGTTAAAATTAGGGCTTTCGATGGAGTTCATCTTGTTACATTGGAGGAAAAACTTCTTTTGATAAGATAGCTTTGTGTAAAAAGTTCCTGATGTCATCGTATTACAGGAAGAAGTTGCCTCACGACATACTCAAAGGACAATTAAAATCGTTATTTAATAATAAAAATGTGATTAAAAGAGTCATTGTTACGGATATTTCCTGTTTTAAATCGACCTCGACGGGTTCTTGTGGAGTTAAAATTTTTAATTTTTCCTGAAGACGCCTATCTTATCAAAAAGGGACGAAAACTTTCGAGAATCCTGTAAAATAGGGATTCTCTGTCAGTAAACCGAGGGAAACTCCCCAACATCCTGTGTAAATAGGACTTCTCTGCTGAAAAACCAAAGAAAACTAGCCAAATTTCTGTGAAAATTGCATTTCTTTGTCTAAATTTGGTAAAAAAACTTCCTAAATTGGGTTCTCTTTCTGCAAACTGAGAAAAACTCACCAAAATCCAGAAAAAATGAGGTTTCTCTGTCGAAAAAGGAAAACTACCTAAGATAATGTAAAAAAGGGTTACTCTGTCTAAAAGCTGATAAATAACTCAGCAAAATTCTGTAGAATGGGGTTTCTCTGCCTAAGAACCAAGAAAAAAATTTAAAAATCCAGAAAAATTGGATTTTTCTACCGAAGATCCGAGAAAAATTAAAAAAAGTGTTTTTCTGCCTAAACACCTTTAAAAATAAGGTTTCTCTTTTTAAAAACCGTGGGCCACACTTAGGAAACCCCAGGTACAGAGCCACAAAATGACCGGTGAGTCGAAATCGAGTGACTTTTTGGCCAAAAAAAAATTTTGTCTTTGAGAACTCATATGTGGAAAGAAGGTGAAAAATGAGGCTAAAATAAAGTCGGCAGATGAGAATCCTATCTGGAGCGAGACGCCGTTCCACATCGACTTTTGTTTACAAGCATCTTCATCTAATTCAACTTCCTTTAGGCGCTTTCCTCGACAAAACCTTCCGCCCTCGAAACTCTGATTACCTTTTAATTTCCAGCATTTTAGGACGTCCTCAAAATTATCTAATAAAGACTGAAGATGAACCCCAAGAGCGGAAAAAAAATTTTTGAACCGACGAATCATCAGGAATAAAAAAAAAAAGGATGTAAAAAGAAAGGTCCTATTTTTATAACCATCACTTTCACCGTTTAAAATTTTTCTTCGAACTTAGCACCCTACAATTCTAAGAACGCCAAGTTCTTGCCCATGAGTAACCATAGGGTATCCGGGATCCCGTTGAATTTACGCAGTTTCGATTTTCATTCTAATTTTTGGGGGATAGGACTCACGCGAACCGGTCGGCGGATTCTACGCCATCAGTTCGAATGAAAAAAAAAATGCCGTTGGTGTCCTAGATTCGACCTTCTTTCCTTTTCATATCCCTCTTCCGGTGACGAAGATTTTCTTATAAAATTCCTTTCTCCCTCTATTTTCTTTTTTGACGTCCTTTACATGCAGCGTCGGAAGATTCCGCCCGATTTTTCTCGGATTAACGATCTCCTATATCGAAACGTAACGGTAAATCCTTCCACCACGAAAAAAAAAACTTTTTTAAAAGGAATTCTACAACATTATTTAATTTAACAATCGCACGCTAGAAGAGGTAGCTTTTCAAATTTTTATTATTTTTCAAGATTAGGGTCACTTTCACTAAGAACTTTAGGATAATAAGTGTCCTGAAAGTAAATGGTTAGTTTAATTTTTAACTTTCAGTTTTTCACAGGGTTATTCCCAAAATAAACGCTTTTGAAGTAATTACGTTGGACCCTAGGAGCAGAAAGGCGGCATTATGAGTTAATAAAATCTAGACATCCTTCACCTCGAAGAAGTTCAAATGGCTTGGAAAACCGAGTACCTCTCCACCAAGAGGAGCTTTGAAAACGGGCGTGAGGACATCTATTTGTAAAACTCTTTTCTTTAAAAGGTCGCTGCAAGGATTGTGGACTTTATCCCTTTTCTGCTCCTTACCTTAGGAAAGGTTAGGAGAAAATCAATTGTGTAATCATCAGCCAACGAGAACACACCCTTTGAGGGCTCCTTAAAGTGCATTAACAGCATCCTTAAAATAAAGCAGAGGAAGATAAGAAGGATTCCTTTTTTGGCCAATGAGAGTCCTCCCGTTGAGGTAAAGTGCCTCAGAATCTACCTTGAAATGGGATACAAAAGGATTCCTTTTATTTGAAGGGACAGAGCATTTCATGGTTGGTTCATAAATACGAAATAACGTCAAGGAAATTTTGAGAAAAGGGTCCCTTAAGCAGTGTTGCCAGACGACTTCATTGGTTTCCCCCTATTTGGGTTTTATTTTTCCCCAGATTTCCAACTATTCCCCCTAAATTTTTTTTTAGTAAGTATAATGTGAAGAAAAATTATTGCGATAGGTTTTCTTTTATTAATAATGGTTTTAAATAGACTTTGCAAGGTAATAAACTAACAAAAACCATAAGACAGTAAACAAGAACAACAAAAAACTAAAATTTAACTACTACTTCTCCCACTGACCCCCCCCCCCCCCCCGGGCCTAAAATCCCCCCAAATTTAGGGGGGGAAACCCCCATTCTGGCAACACTGCCCTTAAGGAACGTATACAAATACGGGCCTGGCGCTTTTTCTGGCTGATACAGAAGGTCAAGGAGGGGAGAAATGATGACCCCGGGTTTTTTTTTTTTCAGGGGTAGTGTGCACTTAAATCTATTGTGCGATCTATTGTGCCCCCTTGCGTCAGTGGTGTTTTCCATCAGAAAATCCATTTAGGTTCCTTAGGTTCAATTTGGGGGCCGCCCGCTTTGAACCCTGGACCCCATAGATGAACGCCGTATCGCAATGTTTGGGATTAACGCCTTGAAAACGCGCGGCCACCACGACGCCCGGGTTTTTGTTAGAGGGTACCTCCCCGTAAAATCCGGAACGCCAAAATTTCCTCAAATACTCCTTATACTAAAACGAATTGATTGACTAGGGAGGAATTAGGGCTTTTCGTCTGTCGTTTCGTTCGTTTCTTTCGCTTTTCGGCTTTCGTTTGAAAGCGATCCCTTCGGTGTTGTCGGTGTTGTATCCATTTCTAAAAAACCCGGTTTGACTTAGATTTTTTTAACTTTCTCAAATTTCCTTCATGCAAATACACCTGCAGGTTTTGTTATTTTATTTTAAACTTTTATTTCTGTAGTTATCTCTTTTGTTCGGAAACGGGTGGAATGGTCAGTCACCGTGACACCCCCTTTGACTTCCTCCATACAAGTAATTGTTCTTAATAAGAACTCTCCGTATAAGAACTGGGTCATCGGCGTCCGTTAGAATAGGAATTCCGACGGCTACTCTAAATTAATTTCTCCCATTGATTGATTTTCCTCCTCCTATATATTTAAGGTCATAAAATAATAAACAACCAACTTTAAGCCCTCGAAGTCACAAAACATTTCCTTAACTATCATAAAATTATTTTCATTCATTTTATTATAAATAATTTTTTAAACCTAGAATAAAAACCCGGAATATAATAAACTCTGCATTAAATACTAAATTATTAACTTATAATTAATAATATCAGCAATAATTAAGTCATAAAATAATAAAATATTACGAAGATTTTTTTTTCGTTAGAAAACGAACAATTTTGAAAAAATCTAAAACATGAATGCCTTAGAAAGATAGCTAAAAGTTTTAATTTTTAACTTATATATTATTCGTTTAATTATAGTAATAAAAATAATTAAAACTTACTGGTAGCTCCCAAGGCGGTAGATAGTCCCCGCGAAAAGGGGTATTAGAAATTTCATTATCCCGGTGCACTACACTATGATTGTTGTTTTCGTTGAAGGAGGAAAAAAAAAATTTTTTTTTTTCGATCACCTGCCGCTCTTCCTCGGTACACCTGTCGGGTGGTGCATGTGCTGACTGACTCCGTTCTCGACTGAGAGCTGGGACGGGGTACCGGCTTCGGTTAACAGTACAGAAGTGACGTCAGGAACTTTCCCCGTCCCGCGATTCGTACCCCGAACCCGTACCCCACTTCCATTCAAAAGCCGGGTGAAAACGTGGGGAAAGACCGCCCCCACTCGAGAATGCTGTGTCTGGAGGTAACCCCGAAGTAAATTCTACCATATTATTTTTAGTTTTTCAAGTTTCTTCAGGAGAATAGAGTCTAGGGTGCCGGCCGTCGCTTTTTTACTGGACACCTTTTCGCGATTTCCAAAGAATCTTTCTACACCGTTCAACGCATTTCACCCTAAAGCAGTTGAACATAAATAATTTGCATTTCGACATAAAAAATCTGTAGTTCACCATAATGTTTCGGCATAATGCAATTGAACATTATGCTCTCAAAAATTTTGAGTAGAATGCATTTCAACATAAAAGCTTTTCATCATAAACGACATTTTTAATAAATGCAAGTCGACATAAAAAAAGTGCAAGTCATCATAACGCTTCTCATTATAAAAGCCTCTCTTTAAACTTGTTGTTTCGTCATAAAACTGTTTCTGTCGTTTGGGCATAATACACTAGGGACAGCCAAAGAGCAAGCCTACTTTCGCCGTTTAAAACGCGATTATGGCGAAACGACAAAAACCTTAAATTGACAGTTCGCCATAATGCAATTCGACATAAAGCATCTCACCATAAACGAGCAAGCAGGGAGCCAACGGGATTAGCTCATTTTATGAAAAAAGGGGGTTAATTTTTTCCTCCTGCGAAGATGTGCTCGTTTTATGACACAAGGGGGTTGATTTTTTTCCTCTCGCGAGTATGTTCGAATTGCATTTTGGTGAACTGTCAAGTTTTAAGGATTTTGACGTTTTGCCATAATCGGGTTATAGACGGCGAAAGTAGGCTTGCTCTTTCGCTGTCCCTAGTTTATGGTGAGATGAAATTATGCCCAAACGACAGAGACAGTTTTATGGCGAAACGAAAAGTATTAAATTTCCTTCATAAGAGCCATTTTTGATAAACACTTTTAAGCCGTTGAACCTAAAAATATTTGGGACCGTCAAAACCATTTAGGTTGTCATGGAACCTTAAATTTTCACGCGTCTTTCGGACGCGTTTTGAAATTAAATAAGTACGAACCGTTAAAATAATCGGGAGGTCACTTTGAACGTATTTGGGGCAAAAGCGGTAGCGTGAAAGCATTGAATTCTTAATTTAATTTAAGTACTAATTAATAGGCTAATTATTTTTTCGATTGATGGCCCACTTTTTATTTTGTTTAAGGTTCGATTTTCTTAATTCGTAACTACTGGTCTGGAGCTGGCCTCGGCGGGAACTTCTTCGAAGTAGGGCAATTAATAATTTTGCTCCCCTGCTATCGATAACAAATTTATAAGAAAAAAAATTAGTCTTTGCCCATTTTCGAAAATGCATTTTAACGTTATTGTAGTTTAGAAACATTTTAAGGGTCAAAAAGTTTGGGTTTTTAAAAAAGTACCTACTAGTTTGAAGAGCTTCCAACGAAAACTTCCTTAAAGAGAAGTAAAAATACAGGAGGGGGAAGTATAACGGAGGGGAGGTATAAAGGAGGGAAAGTATAACAGAGGGGGAAGTATAACGGAGGGGAAATATAAAGGATGGGATGTATAACGGAGGGGGAAATAAAAAGGATGGGAAGTATAACGGAGGGGGAAGTACTCATATAAAGAAGGGAAGTTTTTTTGTGTTTTTTTTCAAAAATTTTCCGATTTTTTTTTCGAAATTTTTTTTAAGAATCAAGGTAGAAATAATGGGATTTTCGCCCAAGGGAGGTCCCTCTCGTAACGGGTAGACGTATGAAATTTCTCCCTACTAATAATATGATAAAATGATAATTAATGTAGAAAATTGATAATTTGTTTTTACACCAAAAATTTTTAACAACAACGATTCGGCCGCAGCGCAGTTTTTAAAATTTCAAACGTGCATATCTCCGCCATTTTTCGAAATTCAAAAATCGCAGACGATAATTTCTTGTTCCACTATTCAGGAAGGTTGTGTGAAAATCGGTTGGAAACTGTGGCCGTAAAATGTTCCGGAAAAAATGCTACGGCCGGCCGGCACCACAGACAAAGTTAAGATCGGTAAAGATCAATGATTTGACCCTCCGGGTCTGGAAGACCCTTCCCCAAAACCCGACGTGGAGGGTATCACCATAACTTCATAAAGGAAGTTAAAAAGATAAAACAGACCTTTAGACGGACATATCTCCGCCATTTTTGAAAATTTCGAGACTGCAAAATGAAGATCCTGTTAAAATTCAATGAATATTGCGGATGGCGGAACGGGCCCGTCTCGATTGCCGGCACCACAGACAACCTTGACAACCTTTTATGAGTTCCCTTATACTTTCCCTCCCTTATACATCCACCTCCGTTATACTTCCCCTCCCTTATACTTTCCTCCATATACCTACTTCCCCTCCTATATGTTTCTCCCCATAAGGGAATTAAATGGCCTTGGAGAATCAGTGATTACTGTTACGTTTGATATAAAATTCACAGAACAACAAATGTGTTTTTTAACTTCCTTAAAGAAGTTATTGCGATACCCTCGACGTCGGGTTTTTGGGGAAGGGTCTTCCAGACCCCGGAGGGTCAAATCGAATATTGATCTTTACCGATCTCAACTTTGTCTGTGGCCGGCCGTCCGTAGCATTTTTTTCCGGAACACTTTACGGCCACAATTTTCATCCGATTTTCACCAAATTTTCACCAAAATTTCTTTAGCTGGTGAAGAAGAATGTAACGAGGGGGATTTTTGAATTTCGAAAAAATGGCGGAGATATGTCTGTTTGAAATTTTAAAAAATTCGCTGCGGCCGAACCGTTAATCCGATTTTTACCAAATTTTCACCAATTACTCCTTATATTTTTTAAGAATTTTGGTGCAAAAAAATTGCCACTTTTTAATTACTATTTTTATTAGTAGGGAGAAATTTCGTACTTCTACCCTTTACGAGAGGCACATCCCTAGGCCAAAGAGCCCATTATTTCTACCTCGACACTTAGAAAAATTTTCGAAAAAAAGAACTTAAAAAATTTTTCGAAAAAAAAAAAAAAAAAAAAAAAAAAAAAAAAAAAAAAAGCCCGAAAAATTTTTCGAAAAAACTAACTTGGAAAATTCTCCTTTATATTTTCCCTCCCTACTACATCCCCTTCCTTTATACTTTCGTTCCCTTATACTTCCCCCTCCGTTATACTTCCCCCTCCGTTATACTTCCCCTCCCACATACTTCCCACTCCGTTATACTTCCCTCCCATATACTTCCCCCTCCTATATAGATACTTCTCTTTAAGGAAGTTCCCGTCGGGCTCCAGACTAGTACTTGTTGTTCTGTGATAAAAGTGAAACGAAACCTTTGGGGTAGAGAAAATGGATCTGGCAATCTTTCTACCTAGAAATTATTTAAACAAAAAGCCACACTTCATGGGTTCGAACCAATGACCATGTAATAACTACTCCATAAGTCCCTCCATTCTCGTTGGTTTGAACGAAGAACGACGTGAAAACACAGCCACCATGAGAAAAAAGGAGGGAAAAATTTAAGAAGAAAAAGGTTCACATATTACTCTAAAGAGTGCATTAGCGTAAAACCGCCTTTAAAAAATCCATTTATAAATTGTATTTTTTTTTCTTAAAAATAAAAATAATGATTAAAAATTAAAAATAATTTTATTTATGTAATATAAAATTTAGTTATTGAACAAGTTTGAGTTAAATTCTAACAAAAAAATTGTCGTTTAGTTCTAGTGTCGCAAGCCCGATTAAGTCAGTCTTGGCAGCGCCATTTCTTATTGAAACGGGTTAGAGCTCAGTCCCAAAAATGAGGTGATAAGTTATTACATGAAGTTAATTATTTTAATTTGAAATCGTATTCTACCGACGGAAAATCGTTTCGCGATGGCAGAAGACGATAGTTTCGAAAATAAAAAACGCACAGCACGAACGAACATTCGAACGTAAGTCCAAGTTTTATCCCATTTTCCATTCCTTCACCGCCAAAAATGTTGGGTAACTTCTAAATTTTAACTTTATTTTTTTATCTTCCTGTTTATCCCTTTATTTTTAGATGTTTGTTTCGCCCTAAAATGATGTATAGTTTTTTCGGTTTTGGAGTCCCGCTTTTTGGAGTCGAGAGGCCGAACCCATGCTTTGGGATTTCTAACCTCAAGCCTCCATGTTTGACTTTTACCCCTGCCGCGAATTTTCTTATTTATTTTCTTACCTTTTTAACTCATAAATATTCCAATAATTAATTTATTTTGTCTCCCTTTTATGCTTTCATCATCCCAAGGGTCCTTTCTTGTTTTCCTAAAAACCACATTTCCACCTGTTTCACCCTTCATTTCTCAGTTTCTTTTCATTTTTGGACTTTTCAAACATATTTTTAAATCACTTTTAGAAATTAATTGATCATACGGTCTATTTGGATGAGGGTTTTAGACTTGTTTACTAACTGATGAGTCATTGACCATTTTAGGGTTGAGGCGGGACATTTTTAAGTCCTTAAGGCCATTGAATTTAACATTTTTTGATTTATTTAATACATTTTTTTACATTTTATTTTTTAAAGTTGACCCTAAAAGTTGCCTCATTCGCGGAGACAGATGTCAAGGGCACTGATAGAATTTTTCATTCTTTTGACCCAATTTTTGATAAATCTCTGCCAAAGGGAATTTTAGTTATGTTTTATTGAGAAATAGTTTTTTTTTCCCTCTAGGACGCTTTTCCATGTTTATCACACTCTAGAAAAAGGTTTTTTTTACTTAAAATTCTGTTTTTGTGGTATTTTTTTCCGTTGGTCAAAGAGAAGTTATTGTATTTCCCTCGATGTATGGTTTTTGTGTGTCTACCGCTTAGCGGTTTCAATTTTCTGATTTTGTAGAGGACAATTTGTGTTACCCTCCATGTTTGGTCTCAGAGGGTAGTATAGATCCCATATTTTTAACTAGCTCCTAGAGAAGTTATTGTGATACCCCTCCATGTTTTCGAGAGGGAGACGCCGTGGAGATATTTTGCAGAACAGGAACATATGGCCTCGATTTTCACAGAATCTTGTGATTTTAAAAAAAATTTGGAAGATATGTCCTAAAATA